>QNGE01008027.1:0-19369 GCA_008508345.1 Paragonimus westermani
TGCTTCTGATGTACTTTCTTGCGAAGTCTTAAACAGTAGCACTATTGTTCTTCCATCTTGATGGCTTTGAGTAAGATTCTTTTCACCGACAACAGAGGTATTCTGTCAGATACGTTAAACACCACCACTTTACTTGCACAGTATAGCCGCTTGTGCAATTCCGTAGTTACATTATCAATAAGTGTTCCGGTGGCTACAAGGTCTTTGTGACTACGGGTGGTCTGATGGCGGATGTTACTTGAGGCATTTGTAATGCACTATAACGGTTATAATTTGTGCCAACTTTCGGCCAGCTTATCGTTTCTACTGAGTAGTTTCGCTATTTCAGCCTCTACGAATACATTTGCAATGGAAACCGAGCATGACTTTGTGTTGTTATTTTCATGTGATGTGCTACGATTTGCTGTTGAGACTGCCGTTTTGGCAGCGGCGTCGATCGCCTCTGAGATAGCAGAGGTTGGACAGGTGTTGACTGAACAAACTAACGATTTTACGCCCTTCTTCACAGTCAACATGCTCTTTTTGCGCAGAGATGATCGCTTGACGATTGGCAATTTCTGGAAATTGGCAGACTTAACTGGCATTCCTATATGATATTCAATTTTTATCAATGGGTTATGTTCAAAAGGTTTCAAAGCAAGTAAATATGACAAACTACAACAAATAGCACGTAAATTTTAGTGATAAACTGGTAAAAACGGGATATTCACTAGCACGCAATAATAACTAGCCTATTTCGAACCACGCGCCAATAGTTTTACAATACAAAAAGGCACTTCATAGCCAAAGCAACCGTCATGGTATTTCTGTTGCAGAAGTATTTCTGTCCGTTCAAACTAACTTAGAAAGCCTGGTCTAGAGATGTTTGTACGAACTAATTGGTACTCGTTAGCCGAGCGCCATAACCGTGCGGATAGTGTTCTCAAACTTATCCTGTGACTTCAGTGTTCTGCAATGTTCATGACGGCTGTCTCAGGACTCTATAAAGCTGAACCTGTAACACTGCTGGGACAGGTATAAGCACTGCTCACTAACTCCCTCAGAGATAAAGTTCGAAAAGAAATTGGCATTCCGAAGCACACTTTTACAGCCATGTTCTATAAGCCGAAAACTTCATGAACGAGTGACAATGGACGGAGATGAATCAATTCCAGCATCAAATGTTACGAGCGTTTCAAGGCTGACCTAACCACCTGCCTAGTTTTGGTTGTCCAGACTTTTGCCTGCCTTTATAAGATCGCGTGAAGCTGCACGGCATTAACCGTGGACATTTTAACTTAAACCTCCATGGCCGACCTAGCCAACAGAGATTAAGCACAACATCTTTACACTTCTTTAACTACTGATTTTTGTTTGGTTACTGTGCAACCATTCGAATTTGCTTAAAATAAGTATACATTCGAGCTTTTTCAACTTTTTAGATACTTAGTAAAGTACAGTCACTTTTTTCGCGCGCATACTTTAATTAACATCTCTTACCTTAAATCACAATTACAGACAGTCAGAAAATTGTCATCCAGATAAACGCGAAGTCGACTCAACCAAGTTGACCAAGAGTAATTAAGGCGTCATCCTATCTTTTTTACTCCATCGACCAACCAAAATTTGAAACTTCCGTAGACGACACACTTTCATGGGACCAATTTTGTCATTGAGTAATAATTACGGGTAACCCAAGAACGGTATTTTCCAACTGCAATGGATATATCTGGCTTTAGAATGGGTGTTGACGCTTTAGTGTAAGTTTTGTTCATCCATGCTAGTTCTATAGCTGTGGGCCACTTGACTGCCAAGTGTATAACGTAGCGTGTTGTTGACGCCATTTTGATTTCCGTTTGTGTAAGTTCTGTGCACTTATCACTGTACCTTTAGCTCCCGTTTGATTCTGTTATCTCCTTTCACAGGACTATCGTTGGAACCCCTACTTCTGAGGAACGCTGTCCCCCGGTGTTTCCACGTTGCACAAAGTGGAATTACGAGAGTATCGGGTAAACGACGCCGGAACGTCCGGCTTGACTGTTACACGTGCCTCTGGTTTGTTTGCTTTTAACGTTATTGTTTCTGATATTTTACGGGTAATTTTAGTCAATAGGATCACATCACTTTGAATGTAGGCGTGATATAAAGCACTTTTATTATTCAACGGAGACTGAACTGTGGACTGTAATTTCTACCTAGGATGGTCCAGTTGTGTTAGGCAGTAGTTAATTTCTAGATTTTAATCGTCATACTCCCTAAAGCCTTCTGGTTAACGCACTCACTGCAACACGAGTTCTGCGCGAAGGTTATATTGTCGTGCCAATATGTATCATCGAATAACCCAGGGACGTCTACGACTTGGCATCACCACTGTTGACGATTCCTCCAGTACTATCCCCGTTACCATGGAGAATGAAGGTATTTCATCAGAAGAAACTGGTAGTCCTTATTTTCGTTATGTTCACTTCAAATTGAAGATGACGAAGGTGACCAAGTAGTGAGCGATGTGTGTCCAGTTACATCTGCTGAGGCGATACGCGGCCTGACAGTTCATGGGATTTCTGTGAACAACAAATCATTCAGTGGTTGTAGTGCATACTACGGTAATAGCCTCTTCCAGTGCTAAAGAGGTAAGAATGTTCATTATTTAAACAAAGTCCCTGAAAACCTCTGATCCGAACCCGCTTATCACGTCACTGAGACCTCTTGTTTATCACTTGCTTTTAGACCCGAGAACTCTAGGCAACTTTCCGAAAACTGGCCCTAAGGAGACGCCTCTCAAGTGCTCAAACTTACAAAATGTACGTAAAAGCATAAGCTTAGAGATGGTGGCCGTTCAACTCTGCACGACAAAACTCAGGGCCACCTCTTTTCGATTATCACGGCACTGAGATGTGACCCATATTGAATAAATAAATAAAATATATTTCCCAACGCATATGTGAGAAGCACGCTTGGTTACGCGCGATCACTGTGGATATTTGCAAACCATACATAAACGAATAATTTAACATTAGCACAAACGTGAAGTTTCTTGCAAGAATTACGTGGTCAAAGAGGAAACGACTGTAGTTTATGGAACTTTCACGCACGCAACAGAGAAATAGGTAGTTCGCTTATTTCACCGATTCAGTCTCAAAAAAATGGGATGTTACACTAATTCACTGTTTACAAGGTTGTATGATGAGCGATTTTTCAAATATTTCAAGGTCACTCCGGGAGGGTGTCCAAACGCACCTTTGAAATTTTTTGCTGTTATGGAATAAAACTGGCGTTCGGAAATTGTCAAGATAGATCGGCTTTGGCGAGGAATGGCGGAAAATCCCAAAATCAAGCAGATTTCAACGCAGGATTTCGCCGATTGCTCGACAACGTCACAAAGTTGAACATCTCGTGAACCGTTCAGCTTAGACGAAGTTCCGTGCGTCCATCCGTCGCAGAAACATTTCCTCGCTCAATGGATAAAATGGGAATCGGGAGGGAGAACGTAATTCCACACGTTAGATGAGAAAATATGGGGTTATAACATTTACTACGACAGGCAATATATATGGGGAATTTTTGACAAAGAACTCGTTCGATATTATTATTTTTGCTATGATAACTGGAATATATAACCCTATCTATTGTTTGTTGTGGTATTTTACTATGCACTCGAGATTTATCCGGGTAAACGGGTAATTGAGTCGACGGTTTGGAGGGCCGCATGAAATGTGCGTGACAACTAAATATCACATGACATCGTTCTGTTGGACTTATTATTAAGTGCCCAGTGCACATTTCATAGCAATTTGGGCATTGCATATACATGAGTAAACACGTCATTAAAATAATGTTGGGTGTCAAAGGCCAAGTGCTAAATGATCTTGTGAGTAAGCCATATAACAAACCGTTTCAAGTGGGCTGTTCTCGACAGGCGTTAGACAGCAGATTGATTGTCTGCGTATTACGCATCTGACGACTAAATGTTTTTCGGACCACACTCAAAAAGGTCGTCAGGTGATACAGAGAGTTTGAAGATGGACATCGTGTTTGTTAACGTAAGATAGCTGTCCAAACCCTTTTTAAAACGCTGAATGTTGTTACTGGCTCTGACCTCACTTGGGAGTTTATTCCAAATGTAGGAATACTTTACAAGGAAGAAGTTTGCACGTATATTCTTCCGGGATATCGGGGTTGGCAAGGTGAAATCCTTATTTCTTAGACTATATGGAGGGCTGTGTTGTAAGCGTACGGTGATCGCTGAAGTAATCGCATCCGAATGTATGAGTTTATACAGCAGCGTCAAGTTCAACTTTAGTCTACGCAGCCAAAGTGGATCAATGCCAAGTTTTCCACAACGTTGTCTATAGGTGAGCGAAGAGGAATATCCTGATAAGCTTTTGGTAAACGATCGTTGAAGGTTTTCTAACACAAGCCTGTCGGACTTGCGTAGGTGGCAGTAAATGAAGGTGCAATACTCGAGTTGAGGCCGAGCACACATTTTGTAGAGCGTCAGCTTCGCAGCTGGTAGGTTGAACGCCTTTTTGATGCAGCCTATTGTTCTTTTAGTTTTTGCTACCTGGAAGCATACTTGTTCAGAGAAATTGAAGGAGTTTGAGTACCGTATTCCAAGATCTCTGACCGAAGTGGCTGTGTCAATATTACAACCATTTAGTGAGATGGAGCCATTGGGTATTTTACAACCATAAGTGAGGATGTTCGATTTGTCTGCTGAGAACGACATCAGCCATGTTCTGCACCACAACTGCAAGGAGGCTAAGTCCTGTCGTATATCTTGTAGACAGAAATTGATACTACTGCCCTGGCGGAATGTGTAAACGATTTTGATATCGTCAGCAAACAGAAAGGGCTTGCCATGTGTAATAACGTCGCACAGATCATTTATGTACATTAAGAAGAGCAACGGACCCAGAACGCTTCCTTGGACCACCCCACTAGTTACTGGTTTTGGTGTTGAATAGTGTTCTCCTATTTTGACTGTTTGAGTGCGACCTTCGAGGTATGACGACAGCCAGCTATACAAGGGATCTTGTATGCCAAAAGATGCTATTTTGATCAAGAGGCGCTTATGAGGCACACGATCGAATGCCTTTTGCATGTCCAAGAGTATGATAATTACCGCACTTCCATCATCGACGGACGTCGATATATGGTTCAAGAATTCCAGCTGACATGTCATACAAGAGCGTTTGCTAAGGAAACCGTGCTGTGAAGGGTTTATAAGGTTTTGTGTCCTTAAGAATTCGACTATGTGCACCTTTATTATCCTCTCAAACATTCGCGAGCAGATTGATGTGTGGTTGATGGGACGATAGTTACTAACGTCCTGCCTTGAACCACTCTTGTGACGAGGCATAATGATTGAGTTTTTCCACTGAGGGGGGAAGGTGGTGGATGAAAGTGATAGGTTGAACAAATTGAGTAGGAGGATGGGTATATCCTCAGCTGCCTGCTTGACGACCATTGGTGGGATACCATCTGGTCCAGGATGGATTGAGGGCATAATGCCAGCTAACTGTGAACGAACACTTCGAACATCGATCAGAACATTACTCAAAACTTTATCCGATTTTGATGGGATTTTAGCAGGTAATGAGGTGCTTTATACGCTAAACGAGGCAGCGAAATTTGAGTTGAATAGTTCGCACATCTTTACAGGGTCATCGACAACCGTTTTGTCTTTGAGATTGATAGTTCTTATAGCGGGGTCCTCCATGGAATTCCTCCGTCTCATCAGTTGCACTAGTTTCGCACATCCTTGCTCACTAAGGAGTGCGAGTTTCTCTTCGTCTATATGATGGAGTTGCGTCTGACGTTCTATGTGTTCAAACATTGCCTCAGTCTATCAGTAGTCTCCGTTGGTTTCTGGGGATTGTTAATTATTATTGTCGCTTTATCCCCCAATCGCTCTGACACGTTGAAACCCCTGACTGATTTGCTACAGAATAACCCCGGAAAATTCGTACTTACCCCAGAGACCACCAGTGCTTTCACTTCCGTCAAGCAGGCCCTGGCAAACGCCACATCTCTCGGCTATATATCAGTACTTACGAACGTGCACGCTTGATTTTAAAGACCGACGAATCTCAGTCCGTTGTCGGCGCCGTCCTACAGCAAGTCATTAGCAATGAAATCCGAACACTATCCTTTTTCTCCCGGAAGCTACAGCCTGCCCAAACGAGGTACAGTACCTTCGGCAGAGAACTGTTGGCTATCTACCTCGCCCTTGAACATTATCGACACGTGTTAGAAGGACGCCAGTTTACTATCCTTACTGATCACAAACCATTAACGCACGCCTTGAGCACTGCACCAGACAGGTGCTCCCGAAGAGAGACCCGCCACTTAGACTTTCTCTCTCAATTTACTACGGACATCCGTTTTATCGATGGTCCAAGCAACCAAGTAGCAGATGCTCTATCTCGTATGCATGTCCATCACCTAGCAGCATCTTTTATCGACCTAGAGGTCATGGCGGCGGCCCAACAAAACGATGCAGAATTTNCATTTGTTGACTTGCATCGATCGTTTCGCACGCTGGCCACAAGCAACGCCCATACGCGATGTCTCAGCTGAGAATGTCGCACGGACATTTTTGGAAGCCTGAGTATCCTCGTTCGGCTTACCCGCTTCCGTCACTACTGATCGCGGCCTTCAGTTCACACCCACGCTATTTCGTGATCTGCAGCACTTACTCGGCTGTGAACACCTTCGTACAACCGCTTACCACCCGGCGCCAAATGGCTTAGTGGAACGATTTCGTCGTCAACTCAATGTCACCATCCTTGCTACAGCATCTGNTCTAGTCCAAACTGGTCGGAAAACTTGCCGCTCATTTTGCTTCGCATCTGCAACACTATCAAGTAAGACATCGGCTGCACGCCTGCTGAACTTTTCTACGGCACCACATTACGCCTGCCATGCGAAATGATTACGGACTCTAGAACCACTGACGAAATAGACCCAGCATCTTACGCTACACGTCTGAAACTGTTCATGCGTAATTTGAAGCCCATCCCGACAAGAAACACCCCGAGGCAGGCACAAATGCATGAAGACCTGCATACTTGCCCATTCGTGTTTATCAGAGCCGATACACAAATGAAGCCTCTTCAGCCACTCACGATGGTCCGTTTAGAGTGCTCGAACGCAAAGACAAGTATTTCATCATCAACCGTAATGACACCCGTGATTCAGTAAGCGTCAACTGTTTGAAAGTGGCCTATGTAGATCCTACTGACATACCTTCTCAACCGGCCATGAATACCCCTCCGCCTTATCCCAGTCTTTTGAACAAACTAACTGCGCAAACTTCACGAACCGTTTCAGAATCCGTTACGCCCGCTGATGAGGTACAGCCATTTCATCCCCGTCCAACACAAACACGTTGCGAACGAACGCGCAAACTTCCTGTTCGTTTTGCAGATTACACAAAAGTCACACCACGTCAAGGTCCAGTCTCACCGTGACGGAGTCCAAGTTGGAACGGACATCTGGACAGGTCATTTTAACCGGCTTCATCCCAGAAGCACTGTAGCGTTCTGTACAGCATTTTGTACTTCACAATTTTTATTGTTCGCTCTTCTCGCCTTTATCTAACTCACTTGTACAGTCCATGTTTAAATCGAGTTAGTCGATTGATTCAATAGTCAATAATTTAGAATCTAAAAAATTTACTCCCGACGTTGTGGGCCGTGCGTTTTCTCTGCGTTCTGAGTCGCTCGTGTACAGGTTTCGGGAGGGTCAAATACTAACGGAACCAACCATCTGTTTTCAGCGGAAATATCTTAGAAGTAACATCACGGATCGTTTCTGTCGAATATTTCATTCCGTGCAGTGGAATTTCTGAACTGGCACACCTTTTTGGTCAAACTTTCGGTCTGTGTACTCATTGGATATGGTCAACCTTGTCAGTAAGCATCCGCTTAATCGGACTGACCAATAACCTGTCTACTGCTGATAACCCACTATCCGTGGGTGGCTGTATAGTTCCGCTCAGCCAATCAGATTTCAGCGATTTCAGCGATTTGTACACGGGTTCGAGGCTGGGGGCCCAATCTACCCGGATCCAGTCGGTTTGTTCGTTTCGATGTCCGGCGGTTTTCTGTTGACCTGAAAGGCAGTCACTGAAAACGGGGTGTAGCACCGCTCTTGGGGGTTACAAAAAGTACCAAGAACAGAGTAAAATAATAATCTAGCAAAACAGGATAAATTATTAATTTAACGGTTTATTAAGTAGGTGGGAATCCNCGCTGTCCACAAGCAACGCCCATACGCGATATCTCAGCCGAGAATATCGCACGGACATTTTTGGAAACCTGGGTATCCTCGTTCGCCGTACCTGCTTCTGTCCCTACTGATCGCGGTTCTCAGTTCACATCCACGCTGTTTCGTGATCTGCAGCACTTACTCGGCTGTGAGCACTTTAGAACAACCGCTTACCACCCGACGTCAAATAGCTTATTGGAACGATTTCATCGTCAACTCAAAGCCGCCATCCTTGCTACAGCGTCTAGTCCAAACTGGTCGGAAAACTTGCCGCTCATTTTGCTTCGCATCTGCAACACTATCAAGTAAGACATCGGCTGCACGCCTGCTGAACTTTTCTACGGCACCACATTACGCCTGCCATGCGAAATGATTACGGACTCTAGAACCACTGACGAAATAGACCCAGCATCTTACGCTACACGTCTGAAACTGTTCATGCGTAATTTGAAGCCCATCCCGACAAGAAACACCCCGAGGCAGGCACAAATGCATGAAGACCTGCATACTTGCCCATTCGTGTTTATCAGAGCCGATACACAAATGAAGCCTCTTCAGCCACTCACGATGGTCCGTTTAGAGTGCTCGAACGCAAAGACAAGTATTTCATCATCAACCGTAATGACACCCGTGATTCAGTAAGCGTCAACTGTTTGAAAGTGGCCTATGTAGATCCTACTGACATACCTTCTCAACCGGCCATGAATACCCCTCCGCCTTATCCCAGTCTTTTGAACAAACTAACTGCGCAAACTTCACGAACCGTTTCAGAATCCGTTACGCCCGCTGATGAGGTACAGCCATTTCATCCCCGTCCAACACAAACACGTTGCGAACGAACGCGCAAACTTCCTGTTCGTTTTGCAGATTACACAAACTAATAGCATTCATTTTCTTCTCGAGCGTCTCATACTCCCGTCAACGCTCTTGAGGAAAGTTCTGTAGCGTTCTGTACAGCATTTTGTACTTTATAATTTTTATTGTTCGCTCTTCTCGCCTTTATCTAACTCACTTGTACAGTCCATGTTTAAACTAAGTTAATCGTTTGATTCAATACTCAATAATTCAAAATCTACTTCCGAGGTCGTGGGCCGTGCGTCTTCTCTGCGTTCTGTGTCGCTCGTGTACAGGTTTCGGGAGGGTTAAATACTAACGGAACCAACCATCTGTTTTCAGCGGAAATATCTTAGGAGCAACATCGCGGATCGTTTCTGTCGGATATTTCATTCAGTGTAGTGGGATTTCTAAACTAACGCACCTTCACGAACTACTGTGAGTCATTTCATCTCGGTTTCTACCACATTTTGGCTCCGCGCTCATGCTTGAGTACTTTTATTGTAAATAGGTCCACTACAGAATTGTCCTGAGTTGAGGTTTATAAAGCTTCTTGCCATGAACTGCTAGATTTTTAACACCTATTGGATGTGAAGAATTGCTGCGTGAGTCTTACACTGAAGAAAAAGTTTTAAGGATTGTCACCGCGGAATCTTTGAAACTCAAGTGGGTAGAGTTCGAGAATTTCGAGGCGAGCCTCGTAGGAGTGATACCGCAAACCGCTGACCATTTTGGGGGCTGTTCGCTGGACACGTTCATTGGCGAGCATGTCCTTCTTCAAACCGTTGTAAACGACTCCATTAGCGTACCCGAGTTATGGTCTTACACAGACTCCGTAAAGAGGTTGGAAGGTATGTCTGTCTGTGTGGGGGAATGCCCCTTTTAACACCTCAAGTATCACAAATTCCCTTTTGCTAGCCATCTGATGTTGACAGGCGAAGAATAAACCAGACGATAACCGAATCCATAGGCCTCTTTTAAGGTTGACTTCCGCGATATCTATTACACTTTGTGCACTGTGTACCCCTAAAGGGTTCCCAGATTTTTCTGCGGGCGACAGGCTTGGTGTTTTTTAACGGGGGACCTGTCATCTGACCAGTACTCAATACGGTCAAGGTCAGTCTGCAATGCAATGGGGTCAAACGCATTCCAGATTTTCAAGCCATCGGCATAAATGAGGGCGTTGCTTGAAATAAGCTTGAGGAGTTTATTGATATATGTCAGTAAAAACAGTGAACCAACTACCGGTCTTTGAGGAACTCTTGCAGAGGTCGGGGGGAAGAAAAGGTCCAGACCTGTTTTCACTTTAAAATCCCTGTTACCGAGAAAGGAATTAATCCAGCAGAGAACCCCTCCCTGGATCTCATAAGTTAACGTGCACAGTCGAAGAAGATATCATCCGAGATATGATCATTGTCTTTTGCCTCCGTTAGGTTACCCATGGAAATTGACATGTTGGTTATGCATGACCGATCTGGAAGAAAGCCATACTGGGTCGAAAAGAGAATGTTATTCGAGAAAGTGCTTAAGGATGACGCGTTTTAACAGCCGCTCCATTATCTTCCATGAGATGCTGGTAAGGCTGATCGGCCGATAACTCGCAAAAAATTGACAATCATCTGCCCTAAATATAGGTGTGACAGTGGCATCTTTCCGCGCCTCCAGAAGAGTACCGGTCCGAAGTGTATGTTTAAACAGATCAGGAAGGAGCACCGTCAAACTGAGGGCTGCTTCCTTCAGGATACAGGGGTGGATCGCATCTGGTCCCATGACACTATATGGATTGATTTCAAGCAATAGATCCCGATTGCCGAGCACAGGGAAGTCAGCTGTAATGAGTGGGCAGTAAAAGTGTCTCTGCAAGAGAATCGGATTCTGTTTCGGCGGATCTACACTGTACACTGCTGAATGGTATTCTTCGAGCACCTCGGTAACCACTTGAGGGTTGGAGAAGATCTGTCAATCGAGAACCCACACAGTAAGCGTTGATGACTTAGTTTTCCTCTAGCGACGCATCTACTTGAAAAGGAAATTCTCCTTCTCGCGAGCTCTCAGTAGGAAATTTGACCGCACTCGTTAGGTGTTTTGACGGATTCCCCGCTTGCACCAGTTTCGTACAGAGCGCAAGGTTTCTAGATCTTCCGGCTCTCCTATTAACTTCTGCTTAGAGAATAGACGAGAATGTACCTCAAGAAGACGTCGCATATCCCGCGAAAGTGGAACAGAGCATGAGGTCCAGGCGATATTAGGCATGCTAAAGTCACCACCTATTAGTTCGTGTTCACAAAGTATGTTGAACGCACGAGTCATCATTTCCACAAAGTAACTCAAAGCATTTCCAGCGGCATCAGGCGGTGTGTAAATGCACCCTATAAGTAGCTTACGAGAACCGTTAAGGACAACTAACAACAACGAGCCTTCGATTTTATGAAGACAAGACTTATCAAGTGGTGCTGCTGAAAATGGCCCTTTTAGGTAAATAATTCATCCACCTCCTCGTCCTATGAGACGATCCCTACGAAACATATGATATCCTACGGTGCTCATCCGACTGTCTCGAGTGTCAGAAGATCACCACGTTTCAGACACGAGAATGATATGTGGTTTAAATAAAAGAGGATTTAAAAGTATGCATCGTACTAACCAATGATTTTGCGTTCACGGGTAATAAACGGGTGGGTTTATTTTTGACAAGCACAACAAGTAAACCGATAAAGAACTGCAAAACAGATGGGGCCAGTGGAGTGCAAAATACTATATGAAAAGGCCCAGTCCAAAGAATGTATCAACTTCCCGCTCACATTCGAGTAGGTGTCGCAAAGGTTTGACTCCACCATGTGAAGTGCTTGAGAAGTGCCATTATGGTAGTATGACTGAGTGGAAAATGGAGAGAGGCGTCAGATGGCCGTGGATGAAATGGTGGGAGGTGCGCTAAAATTGGTTGGTTTGCAGGACACCTGGGTTAGTAACACAATGAGGTGGCGGCGGACGTTCCGGGGTATATATATAAGGAACTTGCCTATCAGTAGCACTCATATTTCAGATAAAAGAATGAGTTAGTGTGAACCCATCAGGTAATGGAAGAATGTTGAGTTTGTCAAGGTTTGTTGCGTTATTGTGAGGTGGCTGAGGTTTGCTTGATGTTGAAAGGTCACCCTGCGCTTTCCTCTCGTCCCCAAATGACATACATTACTCATCCTTGTTCTTACCCCACCTACTTTGGCCGTTCCGCCTACCTCTATCTAGTCCGAGCCCTGTGAACTTCTAAATCACAAAATTAGACATATTTCTTCCATATTTTTCCTTGAGAAACTTATGATTCTCGTCATTTCTCGATGCATGAAAAGTCATTTTGCTGTGACCAAACCAATGACCATTTGTTTGAGCGAGCTCAACCCGTTTTATCGTACACCATTATTAATCGGCGCCTTTTTGTCGATTTGTCGTGCAGGCACATTCTTTCTTTGATTTCTGAGGATTTCCACATTCGAAGTGAGAGAATTTTCTTGTACATTGATTCAATTAGTACCGTATTAAATCCAGTTATTACGAGCGCCTTCTCGTTAACCGTTTCGAGGATAGATTATCTCTGTCGGTGAATATTGAGAAGCATTTACTGGATCAACAGATTACGCGTAACTCCATGTGAACTTGGATCTTGAGCGAACGGTTCAATAGTATTCGAATTCCTCAACATCTGACCGATAGGTTTGCATTCTAACAAGGAAGAATAAGAACGCAATCCAGGCATGAAATTCAGGCATTCTGCAAGAATGACGAAGTCGGACATTGTGGATGGTTCTACCGGTCCTAACAATCATGGCGTTATCGAGGCTGATCCTGCCATCCCTGACCAGCGTTTTGTCACCGGACGATCAAGCACTTCTTTACCAATCGAAGCTGCCACAATGTCTCATGAACCATCCCCCCTGTGGGATGAAAATCATTTGGTTACCCATAACTACGGTGATGTCCCTCTTCCTATTAATCCTAATTCTTTGAAGTTGACGAACGTTCCTTTCATGCCAAATGTTTTAAGTAATTCTGAAAACTTTCTTAATGATAAAGTTCCACCTGAACCGAGTACTGCTGAGCATGACTGTTGTTTGTTTGGGGCCCCTAGAACTAAGCAGGGATCCGGCCCAGGGATAGCGATAGGGACAGTGGCCGCCCCACCGGAGAAGATGGAGAGTGTGTCCAAATCCAATGCTGTTTTCCCCGTTTTGCTTAATCGTGCTCTGATGAAGGTTTCTTATGAAGTTTCTGGTGACTTGTTAGAGGAAGAGCTGATCTTGAAGGCAGAGGAGCTAGACGTGAGATGTAGACTGCTCGAACTCCGAAAAAGACGGGGTCGAGTCGTTAGAGCAGGCTTTCAGACCTATGGTTCTTGGAGCCAGTTTTCCGAAAATTGCGGTGGATAGTTTCGATGGGTCTCCGAAGAACTACTTTACCGTTCTCAGAAATTTCGAAGGTAACGTGGTAGACAATTCAGTTGACGAAGGATCGAAGCTTTCGTATCTGTTGCATTGTTGTCGTGGTAGGGCGAAAGAGGCAATTAAGCACTGTGCACTCTTGCCGAAGAAGGTGGGTTTTACAGAGGTTATGGAGATTTTGCATCAGCAGTTTAGCGCCGACATGATATTGTGCAAGCGGTAAATAAGGAGATTTTCATGTGTCCTAGATTAGGCGCTGGCGATGTTGATGGCTTGCGTGGACTAGACGGCCATATGAAAGGCTGTCAGGCGCTGTTAATGCAGCTAGATTACGGTGCAGAGCTAAACTGCACAACAAACCCCATTAAGCAGTTGAGCGATTGCCTCACCATCTGCAGGAATGATGGGCAGGAGTTGCCGAGGGTGGGGAGGAGACGACAAAGTCATCCTGGTGCGGTGCTACGTCCAATGTAAACGGCGTGTGTCTAGGATTCGTCCCGATCAGGTTGGTTGGCCCAAAAGCGTCAGTGTCAACGTATACTTTCCTGAATAACGGGTCCGACACTACATTTCTCGATGATTCCATTGCAAGGACAGTTGGTTCGCAGGGACAGCCCTGCCAGATGATGTTTCGTACTCAATACGGAACTTCTACAACATCATGCAGTAAGGTATCGATTGAGTTACAATCTTCGGATCAGGAGCATTCCATCACAGCTGATTCCGTTTAAACAGTGAATCAGCTGTCACTGACTCAGTCTGACGTTGTCCACCATTCCTTTAAGAGTTTAACTAGAACTGGCATATGGATTTTGATAGGATGCGATGTCCCTGAAGCACACTGGGTGTTGGAACAGAAACTAAGCATTATCAATGAGCCTTATGCGAGCAAGAACATTTCCGGTTGGAGCCTCCTAGGTTCATGTCGCATCGAAGCCCAGAATGAACACTGTGTAATTCTCATTGGAGTACGTCCGGTATCGTTAGATGATCCGATCCGAAGGATGTATGAGTCGGATTACACTGACGGATGCACTTCGGAGAACAAAGAGTCTTCTGTGGAGGACAAGCGAGCATTGAAAATGACTGATAGCAGCGCAATACGCAGGCATGGTCAATTTGCGATAGGTTTGCCGTGGAGATAAGATAGATGGGTATTGCACAACAACAAGGAGATAATGGCAGCCGTTCTATTGACCAAGCCGATGTGCTTTCTCATTCGTGAGTTGACTCCAATACGTAACGTTGTATTGTGGACAGATTCTAAAATATTGTCGCACTATCTACAGGACACCTCATCGCGTTTGGCAACTTTTGTTGCCATTCGTGTAGGACTCATCCACGACTGTACTTCTGTCTCACATTGGAGGCTTGCGCCTTCCGAATTAAATCCGGTCGATGTGGGGTCTGGCGGTGTGTCACAGGCCTTGACCAAGAAAATGAACCTCTGGTTACGGGGTCCGAGCTTTCTGTTGAACCCAGAAGAACAGTGGCCGAAAATGCCAACCTTGTCGTGTCTGTTGAAGGGAGACCCTGAGATTAAGCACACTCATGCGATTACACGAAATCAGACTTTAATTGTTTACTAGACCAGCTGGTACTGAGGTACTCTAGTTGGACTAAGTTACTGCGGGCCATCGCTTGGTTATCACGTTACGTTAACTCTGTGTCCGTGGTTACATCCACTGGACAAAGCGCATCAATCAGAGTGGGAACCTTTTGTACGTGCGGAATCAGTGCCCTTTGTATCAAACTAGTACAGCTCTTGCAAGAACGCGTGTTCTCGAAGGAACTCAGGGTCCTGAGGTCGTCCACCGCAAATCCTCGTAGGGTGGGTTGATTTGAAAGATTGCTGCAAGCGTTGATAGATGAAGCACTGCATTTCGACGGTAGAATCCGACAAGAAAATGGAGACGGTGTGAAGCTGGTGATTATTCCTAGTCACGGTGCTGTTACAAGTCCTTTGATACGTCACTATCATGAATCCGAAGGGCACATGGGTGCCTCGGATGTACTTGCCAGCATCAAAAGGCGGTTTTGGATTTGAAAGGTATGGCGGCCGTTAAAAGGGTGGTAAGTAATTGCCGGCACTGTAGAAAGGTTTATGCTAAGCAGTGCACCCAAACGATGGCGCCAATTCCGTTGATGAGAGCGTCGACGGACGGTTACTCATTCAGGTACTGTGAGGTGGATTATTTCAGCCCATTCAAGGTGCCTATAGGAAGAAGCGAGCCCAGTCGTTACGGCTGTATATTTACCTGTTTACAGACTCGGGCCAACCACATCGAAGTAGCCCATTCCATGTCTACGAACTCTTTTCTCATAGCTCTGGTGCGATTTTTGAAAAGGCGGAGCAAGACGGATGCCATTTACAATGACAACGGTTCCAACGTTGTTGGAGCAGACTTGGAGCTAAAACGAAGGCTGCGACAACTGAACCAGTGTGTGTTGACAGATAGGCTATCGAATCAAGGAGTTGATTGGTATTTTAATGCTTCGGGTGCGAGTCATCGGCGCGGGGCTTGGGAAAGACTGACTCGAACAGTGAGACGAGTTCAGTCGTCGGTAACACAACAGCAGGTAATGAATGAAGAGTCACTTATCACCTATATGGTGGAGGTTGAACGAATCGTGAACGATAGGCCACTCGTGCTCGTTTTTGATGATCTAGATAGCCCCCAGGTACTTCGTTCTAGTGATTTGCTGTTGTTGCGCTCGAAAATATAGGCCTAAGCACAAATGAGGTTTCATTGTGCGAACGTTACACAAGGGGCTGGAGACAAGCACAGCATTTATCTAGTGCGTTTTGGAAACGATGGCGGAGTGAATACCTACCCCAGCTGCAGGTCACACCTGAATGGTCGAAAGCTTTGCGTGATCTTCCAGTAGGTGGTGCAGTTCTCCTTCACGAAAGAGCCTCCAGAGGTGTTTGGCCCTACGGTATAATTACCGAGGTATTCCCTGGTGACGACAGAACTGTACGCCAGGTGTCGGTAAGAACTACAGATGACACTGTAAGGCGGGCATCAGATCACTTTGTTTTTTAGAAGCGTCTGCAGAGTAACACCAAGTAACTACGGATAAAGCAGTAGGTGTGAACCCTCCCGTCGTACCGGTCGTTACCAATGTTCGTGTTGCCGCCATGGGTTAGGAAAGTCAACCAGTTTTCGGGGCCCCCTGTTGAGTTTCTCGAGGTTTGTTGCGTTATTGTGAGGTGGCTGAGGTTTGCTTGATGTTGAAAGGTCACCCAGCGCTTTCCTCTCGTCCCCAAATGACATACATTACTCATCCTTGTTCTTACCCCACCTACTTTGGCCGTTCCGCCTACCTCTATCTAGTCCGAGCCCTGTGAACTTCTAAATCACAAAATTAGACATATTTCTTCCATATTTTTCCTTGAGAAACTTATGATTCTCGTCATTTCTCGATGCATGAAAAGTCATTTTGCTGTGACCAAACCAATGACCATTTGTTTGAGCGAGCTCAACCCGTTTTATCGTACACCATTATTAATCGGCGCCTTTTTGTCGATTTGTCGTGCAGGCACATTCTTTCTTTGATTTCTGAGGATTTCCACATTCGAAGTGAGAGAATTTTCTTGTACATTGATTCAATTAGTACCGTATTAAATCCAG
Organism: Paragonimus westermani; assembly: GCA_008508345.1. Lineage (NCBI taxonomy): Eukaryota > Metazoa > Platyhelminthes > Trematoda > Plagiorchiida > Troglotrematidae > Paragonimus > Paragonimus westermani. The sequence goes on from QNGE01008027.1 coordinate 17,153, forward strand.
TTATTACGAGCGCCTTCTCGTTAACCGTTTCGAGGATAGATTATCTCTGTCGGTGAATATTGAGAAGCATTTACTGGATCAACAGATTACGCGTAACTCCTTGTGAACTTGGGTCATTAGTGAACGATTTAGTATTGGACGTTTTGAACCCTAGTGTAGTTTTTATTTGTGAAAGCATTCTTGGACAGATCTTTCAGTTCCATCTGCGGGGCACTGCTCCTTAAAATATGGTTCTTTGAACTACATCTGATTTTCACTGATCTTTTGAATCCGAATATTATTCCCTAGGAAGCAATGTACAGGCGTCACTGTTGGTTCAGAGTCTCGGTCAGTTGTCTTGGATTCACCGTTGCCACTTGCAGTCACTCTACGTTGCAGAGGGAAATACACATGGAAAGAACTAGATTGCCCTGTTCATTCGCCCGCCTCATTATCACGCGATTTAAGCCGCTGCTTCCAATGCTGTGGGTAACTTCGGCTGACTGAAGTTTAGGACTCTTTAATCAACACGCTGATTGGCAGACGGAAACCGCTAAGGACTAAGGAAAGTGTTTTTGGCATTACCGTTGGTGTCTCGATGGAAAATTGAACGCTCCTGGCGTCGACAGAGCTAGACGTAGTTCGCTATCCAGTATACGCCTGGACGCTTGACTGTGTCCATATATTATTCATTGAAGCGTTTAGACCACGACCTATCTGCGCGGAATCGGGCTCAAATAAGGCAGAAAACCAGCACTCTATTAGTCAGAGGCACGTCGGTGACTCACCTTCGAACCAATCCCGTAGAAAACCACAAATCGACCTATCATTGGGGTGCCCTTGATGAAAACCCTCTTAAAATCACTACCCTTTTGGTCGCCCGAGGTTTTCTCGTATGCATCATGAGGGAATAAACAGGCAAAAAACGCAAACCCATACCTCTCGGTTAAAAAGTCGCATCTCTTCACAACCCCCGATTCCAGGCATCTGCCTAGTAAAAGCAGTCTGTCATGTGATGCATCTATTCACGTAAGACTAAACCGGAGCCCCTCTGAAGTTGTTTACCTTATGTTCAACGCTCCTTTCAATACGAATAGACCCCACACTCCGAATGCTCACTTAAACACAACCCGCGATCTCTTTGTTGACAACAAACAGGCTAGCATGGCCAATTCGCCTCAGACTTGCCCTTTTTTAGCGGGACACATACCTTTCAAACCTCCCCTGCTAACTCCGCCCCCCACTGTTCCACTACCCAACAATACTCTACTTTCATTATTCCAACACTTCCTGTCATGAATTCAAACGCAGGTGACAGCCAATCATTCTCTAATGAGCTCACTATAAGGACATCAAACCAAGCAATGTCACCAGAGTCTTTGAATCATAAAGATATTCCTGTTTTAGACATTTTCAAAGGTCTAAAATGATAACAAACCAGAAAAATGTACAAGGTTTATTGCTTTCCAATGCACGTTCGCTACTTAACAAATGCATATCTTTAGACCTTACATTTTCTTATATAATCCTCACATTATTCTAGTAAATGAAATATGGTGCACCCCTGAGAATCCAGACACACAACTAAACTTGATAGGTTATCACATATTCCGCAAACATCGTGGTGAAGGACGAGGTCGAGGAGGTTTAGTTCACTTAAGGAAGCAATATTCTGCAACCATACTCGATGAGCCATGTCTTGGTGTGATAGATGACTTCTTGTGGCTGATAGTGTCGACTGAATCCTGTGAATTAATCTTAGGATGTGTCTGGAGACTACCCAACGCCACTCAGGACGACTTGACGAAATTTATCAATGGACTGAACTATGTGCCAGCCTTACCTTCACAGTACAAAATAATCGGCGGCGACTTCAACATGCCCATCATCTCCCGAACATCTTTCACTGCCCCAGCGAATCAAGCTGAGTTCCTTGCACGTGTTCAACTAAACGGATTGTGCCAACGTGCTTCAGCGCCTATTAGACGAAATCACACTTTAGACCTCATTTTTACCACAGGCATCTCTTCTGCCTCTTCATTCGTCTTAGAACAATTTCCAGGAAGTGATCATAACATAGTCAACCTCATGTTCGACCCAAAAGCCCTTAAAGAGTCGACCGTCATACACTACCGTCAAACTAAATTCGTCGACTGGAACGTGTTCACCACACTGCGGAGATGTGTGGAATGGAACACATTTTTTCTTATCTCCGGTCCTAGTATTCCAACCGAGGCA
>QNGE01008028.1:0-19369 GCA_008508345.1 Paragonimus westermani
CGGTAGCATAAGGTTGGGGAAACCTTGGGCGTACAAATTCAGAAATTGGCGCCACAGACTCATCAAGTATTACTGCGGTAAACTGCTCTTTTAGGTAAATGATGCATCCACCTCATCGTCCTTTGATATCCTACGATGCTCATCAGACTGTCTGGGGTGTCGGGAGAGCACCACGTCTTAATTACGAGAATGATATGAGGATTAGATGAAAAGACGGAGAGTTTGATGATGTACATATTACTTACCAATGATTTTGCGTTCACGAGTAATAAACTTACGAAATTCTCTTTGTCAGATACATCAGATAAACTGCTAGGGAAATTCATGACAGATGGAGCAATGGGTTGCAAATTACCAAATATATAACCTTGATCTAAGAAATTTACCAAATTTCCGCTCATATTCAAGTGGATGTCGTAAGAGTTTGGCTCTACGATAGGAAGTGTTGGAAGAGTGCCATTGTGGTAGGATGACAGAGTGGGAGTCGGGGAGGGGACCAGGTGACGATTGAGAAAATATCAGTGAGTGCACCGAAAAGGATCGGTTCGGCACATATTTGCGTTGTTGACATAATCAGGTGATTACGTACTTGTTGGGGTATATGAATATTGATAACTTGGCTCTTAGTAGCACTCATAGCTTGGGCAGGAGAATGAGCTACTACGGAGCTATTGGATAATGGATGGTAACCGTGATCCTTAGTATAGTAGTAGGTTGACCTGAAAGCAGTGGGAGAAAAATCGCACAGTTTCACTTGCGAAGAGTTGTTTCTTAGAATGGGGTTCTTAAAACCAGATTCATGACGCTTGTGAAGTTCTTTTGGCTTTCCCTTATATTGCAAATCCGAAATACTGTTCACTGGTAAGCATCCTGCAGGTCTTACTGTTGACTTAGAGAGCTGTTCAGGTGTTCTGGATTTCCGTTGGTATCTCCGATTACTCCATATAACGGAGAGAAATGCCTCTGGTAAAAAGTGAATGGCCCCGCTTGCGCAGCCGCGTCATTATCAGGGGCATTTAAACTGCATATTCCAGTGTTCTGAGTAACTATGGATGCCTTAGGTCTAGGACTTTTTCTAGTTGTAGTCTCGGTTGACAGAGGAAGACATTGAGGACCAGTGGATATGTTTCAGCAACAGCCGTGAGTTTTGTTGTGGAAACTTGAACGCGCCTGGCGTTTTCAGAGCTAGATGTGGTTTGCTTTTCAGTGTTCGCTTGAACCGGCGACGTAACGACGTTTCCAGGTGTAACTTGTGGGTTCAGATATCTCGTAAAGCAGTCAAGATCTACAGTCAGATCAATGAGATTAATGACTGTGTTCTTCTATCGTAATATTTCCCTTTGTAGTGGCGTCTTGTCACCAAACATTTTTATGGACTCAAAATTTGTGCCGCGCATGATTTGCTCCCATCTTCTGACAAATTCGTTTGCTACAAGTTCACTTGTGAACTGTAGCAACAATAGACAGTGCTTCTACTGTACTTTCTTGCGAAGTCTTACAAGTAGAACTCTTATTCGTTCATCTTACTAGCTCCGAGTAAGATCCTCAACACGGACAACAGGGGTACTGTGTCAGGTACATTAAACACCACCACTTTGCTTGCACAGCGTAACCTCTTGTTCGAGTCCGCAGCTGCGGTATCAACAAGCCTCCCGGCTGCTGCGAAGTCTTTGTGACCAGGAGTAGTCTGATGATTGATTTTACTTGAGACATTTATAATGCCCGATATCGGAACCAATTTGTGTAAAATTTCGGCGACCTTCTCGTTTTTACCGTGTTGTTTCGTTATTCCATCCTCTGATTCCCTTATTTTTCTAGCCTGATCTACGAATACATTGGTGATGGAAACTGAACATGGTTTGGTAATGTTCCTTCCACGTGATGTGTTAAGATTTGCTGTTGAGACTGCCGTTCTAGCAGCGGCCTTCATCTTCTCTGCGATAGCAGGGGTGGGGCAGATGTTGCTCGAACAGTCTAAAGATTGGCTGACTAACGAGCACTACTATAAGATATTCCACCTCTATCACTAGGTTATGTTCAGAAGGTTCCAAAGCAGATAACTATGACAAGATACAACCAATCGTACGTAGATTTGAGTGATCATAATAGTAACAGCGGGATATGCACTAGCACGCAAGGATAAGGGAGTGCGTTTTCTTTCGTACACGAAAAACGGGAAAAGCCGATGGAATGAATGTGATCTGAAGTTTTAGTGAAATGGTAAAAGTGATATTTCCAAGTCACATCTGAAAAACATGATATACCATAACATCGGACGTAGCATGGTGTTTAAATTATCCAGTATCGGTAAATCACTTCCATATCTTTAATCGGTATGGCGGTTTCCATAGGCAGTAATATGTTCTTTATCATTACTGTCTAATTGAGATAGTACAGCCTCTATAGCGACGTCACTAACGTCAGTATCCAAGATGAACACTTTTGCGTCCGCCCCTGTGTCTGGGAAAGCTAAAATGAGGGCAGTGCATAACGCATCTTTCAGCCGATCATAAGATTGCTGACAATCTTCGTAACATTAGAAAACTTGTCCCTTTTCCGTTAACAATGTTAAGGGTTTAGCTGTGTGAGAAAAGCGGGGAACGGATCATCGATCATAAAAATCCAACCCAAGGAAACTACGGGTTTCCTCAACACTCTCAGCAGTTGGCCATTCTCTCAACTCACGCACCGTTTCGAGGTCACAGCTCATACCAGTTTGTGAAATGACGTGTCCTAAATATTTTAATTCAGTTCGCATAAACAAACGTTTGGTTGGATTCAATTTCAGTCCAGCCTCAGATAGTCTTGTAACCACGTTGGATAGGTTATGTAAATGTTCGTCAACGGTACGTCCGTGTACACCCACGTCATCTAGGAAAACCAGATACTGCTTGAGAATTAGGTCTCCGAGCACCTGTTGCACTAACCTTTGAAAGGTGGCAGGGGCATTCGTCGATCTGAATGGCATGGTTCCAAACTCGTACGGACCAGAGGGTACCACGAACGCGGTTTCCAGGCGAACACTAGGCTCCACTTCCACCTGTCGGTAACCAGAGGCGAACTCAAGGGTACCAAACCACTCGGTGCCCGAAAGAGTCCCAATAGTGTCATCGATACTGGGTAGTGGAGACAAATCTCTCTTGGTTTCCGCGTTCAACTGGGGTTAGTCAACACACAATATCAAGTAGCCATTTTTATCTTGACCAATACTACTGGAGACGCCCATGGAGATGTTGACGACAGGATAATGCTTTTCCCCAACATGTCTGATAACAATTGCCATGCCTGGCCCTGAAGATGGAATGGTAAGCGACAAGCCGCTTACCGGATCGGGTGTGCCTCCCCCGTGTCCATTCTGTGTCGCACAAAGTGAGTACGTCCAGGCGATTGTCCTTTCAACCGGAATGTCGCCTGGTGCTCTTCAATTACTTCCCGTACTTTCTGAGCTAGGTGTGCTGGGAGATGTGAGATAATACCGCTTATAAATTTTCACCATCCGAACTCGACATGCATTTCCCTAGTTTCATGCTGTCCTTTACGGACCTCCACAACGACTGTTAGTGTTTTGTACACCGGTTTCAACGGAAAACGCTGGCCATATATGCGTATGGCCAGATTAGGTATGTCCAGGATACATTGCATGGTTGGTAAATAGTTACTGCCCCCAATGACATGAAACGGTAGCTTCGGCAAGCACTTCAGTGTACACGTCCACCTTCCTACCTGCACTGTTCATCGAACACACGTCAATGTGTGTAACGATTTTCCAATCACGGCCAGAACCGGGCTGACAGGCCCCGCTATTGCACCGAACAGACAGGTGGTGTATGTCTCATTATCAAGTAGGCTGCATATAGACCCGGAATCCAGCAGACATTCAAAGTCACGTCTACCAACTTTTACCTCTGGAACATGGCACAATGCAACATCTTTATCCTCACATTTAGATACAAGGGGCATAAGCGATTGGCATACAGGAGACTTACCGGCATGTGTACGCTTCCGGGCTATAATGGGCACCCACGCGTCACGTGTCCATGCCGGCCACAGGTGAAACATCTCTGCCAGTCAGGTGCTTCCACTTTTGGATGGAATCGTGTACAATGTCCACCTCTTTTCTAAGCGCTTTTGCGGACCATCTGACTCTGCAATCGGTCAACAGCGGTACTCTGAGTCACAAGCGAAATTTTCATCCACGGACTCAGCATGTTCCACTTGGTCCAGCAACGCAGCCAGCTCCTCAGCCTTAGCCAAGCGGATGAGACATTCGCGTTGACACTGCGGCTGACAAATTTCTTCTGAAAACCTCCCTAGAATACGGCCTTTTGTCCGCTCTTTTGTCTCTTCCATAAACGTTATCCTCAAGAGTCTCAATTGCTGCATATAATCCATCAATCTTTCCGTACTAAGCTGGCGTCTCCCATGAAAATTCTTCCGATATTCAACCGCAGGGCACAGACCTGCGACCCTTCGTCGCAGAAAGTTGAATAAGTCCTCAAGATTCTCTGGAATATCGAAGTCAACAATTTTGCCGTGAGCCTCGCGAGAAGTCAAAGTCAGTACGATGTCCACCTGCCGGTCTGGGTTAAAATGTCGTAAGTATCGGCGTACCTTGGCTTACCAAATATAAAGGTCCTTTCCAATAATATATTTCTTTGGTGCTGGGAGTCCATGCTCCTGTGGCACACGAAATGCATGTCTGCTGTCCGATAAACAGTTTCTCGGCCGCTGGAACAGGTTTCGGCATCTGTTCGGTGTCTAATGAACTGAGCATTATTCGAAAATACGGTCCCACCATGGGTGCCAAAATTCCAATATCCCAGCTGGGTCAATCACAGTTCACAGCACGCACAATGTTTAACGTTCTCAACCAAGCACAATACAATCTACCTCACAGAATAGAAAAACCACGCATCAATAAGAAACGTGTATTAACACAACTCAGATACCTAGAGAGATCGTTCTACAAGGTGGCTTTGTCCATACGTATATACGGGGTCTCACGGTCCGGGAATTCCCACCAATCCGACGTGGTCTCATCATCACTGACCGACAACCTCGGGTTCTGGTTGGTCACCCACCTCAGCCCGCTGCACGGACCTAGAAGGAAGCAGAAGGGATACTGTGTGGCAAAACAAAATGGCGGCGCACTAAGTGCTACTACATACACCATACGTGAAAGTCTCGACAAACCTTTTGAAGGAAGGTCTTTGGGGTTAAACTCGATGTGTATTCAATCCCGTGAAGTTACCTTTTATTGTGGACTTAGAAAGGTCGTCTGGTTCACTTCTAAAGAATTTTGGCAAGTGCTTATTATTGAATCGTTCGCTAACGATTCAAGTTCACACCGAGTTACGCGTAATCTGTTGATCCAGTAAATGCCTCTTGATATTCAACGACAGAGATAATCTATCCCCGAAACGGTTGACGAGAAGGCGCTCGTAATAACTGGATTTAATACGGTACTGATTGAATCAATGTACAAGAAAATTGTCTCTCACCTCGAATGTGAAAATCCTCAGAAATCAAAGAATAAAAGTGCCCGCACAACAAATTAACAACCAGGCACTGATCAACGATGGTGGACGATAAAACGGGTTGAGCTCACTCAAACAAATGGACATTGGTTTGGTCAGAGCAAAACGACTGTCCATGCACCGAGAAATGACGGTAATCATGAGTTACTCGAAAAAAAATATGGTAGAAACATGTCTAATTTCGGTATTTGGAAGTTTACAAGGCTCGGACTAAATAGGGGTAAGGGAAACGGTCAAAGTAGTTTGTGTAACAACAAAGTTGAGTAATGTATCTCATTTGGAGAAAAGAGTAAAGCGTAGGGTCACCTTTTAACAGCAAGCAGACCTCAGCAATCTCAAAATAACGCAACAAACCTTGACAAAATAAACACATATGCATCTGATCTGTACATAATCCACACGTGGTTCAGATACGTTTTGAGGAAACAGGTCAGTGTGTTCCAAATTCTCGTGTGGCTTCAGATAAGGATGAGCCCGTTCTAGATCCATTTTTAGATTTTCATGGTTGCAACTGGAGCTTGTTAAGGATTTCAAGAACCCGCAGTCCCATTCAATGTGCGGTGGATGTGAAGAATGTCACTAAACATGTACTTTCACGCCAATTATTGAAGTTCAGGTCGCGCACTTTTTGATACGGCGCGTAATTCTAATACAAACCCGTGGTTATCGTTCATTCGCTGTGTTTAGCTCAATTTGGATGTGCGGGTTACTGGTCTTGCGTTAAGTTCCATTTATTCAGGAAATATCACGGCATAACTGTGGGCTGATGGGCACCGAATGTAGGGGTACATCAGTGCTTTGGTTTGTCATGACACCATTGTATGGCGTTGCGTTGTTCGTGAGAGTAAATGTGTCGACCTTCCAAGATTAGTGGGTCACATGCGTACTCACGGCACACCATCGGCAAAGCGGCAACGCGCGCGTTATGTTGAAATAAATTGTACATGTCAGATCCATTTTATTTCTCCTTTTCGCATCGACCAACGACTATCCTCGTTCGGCAACTCACCAGCTCTCCCCTTCAAAAATCTGGGATTCTGAGGTCTTTCATCTTCTGTTTGCTTCAGTTTTATTCAAGCACGGCACAGTGAACGTTTTGTTCTTTTTTTCTAGACCAACCTTGGAGCTTTCCACTAGCTTTCCTCGGAGCGCATCCTGATGCAGTTATCCACCAAGCTGCTTCTTGCAATGTCATGGGAACTTTTCCATTAATCTCCCGGAACATAGGAGTCTCAGTTTTGTACTGGTCTATCAACTGGCTAACCAACATTGCCCAGCTGAATACAAGGGCCACACTCGCACGCCTCCCGGATTTATTCCTTCAGGTTTACCCGGGATACCTAATGTGTGAGTAAAACCACAAGTAGTACGGTGCAAACAACTTGATATGATGGTAAAGCGCAGGCATCGTTCGTCTTCCGTTACCGACAGGCTGATTCGCAACAAACGCTGCCAACTACACATGGGGCGAAGAGGTTGCAATGGACAAACGCACCGATACAAAGCTAACAGGTGGGTCGCAAAAAGCTACTGTCAATCACTCTCGACAACGTGGGCAGGTTGACACGTCAGCACTGCAGGCCATCAGAATAGCACGTTATTTCTAGCAGCCGATCTTTGCTATAACCAACGTCAAATCAGAACGGCTTGTTCAAGTGCCTCACGCGTTAAAACAAACGAGTTGCAATTGAATTCGAGCCGACCAATAAGAATGCCGAAGCCCCAACACCAGCTGCAGCTCTTCATTTCCTTGTTGCATCGTCTCTGAACTAACCGATAGAAACTCATTAAACTGGTATTTGCATTGTGTCACAAGTACTACTTCTGTTTTAGTTCCGAAAATTGGTGAATTTTCTACGGGCACATTTGAATACATATTATGCGCACACGTATACGCACAAGTATACACGATATATATGTAACAACTATATGTATACTTTACTGTCGCATGCTTGAATTAGCAATGGACTTGCTGATATTATCCCTCACCTATGCTCCTCTCTCTCTTCACGTTTTACGTTTTCTGGAGCCACCTCTTTCGAGTCTCTGTGTGCTACCGATTTTTCTGAAAAAATCGTGACCCTTTCACTCTTGACTAACTTGCCCCTAACTTCTGATTAGCATTATATTCCAGAGGGACCTTTTATGCCATACCAGGAATTTTGCAATCGTGTCACGTATTCTGCCTCACAGTCAGCTCGCACGAAGGAAACTGGCCTCTGTATGCGACCGCCTGTCTCCCGTCATCAATCAGGATAACGCCACAAAGTCCTTCGAAATACTCCGATTCGGGACTCTAGAAGACTGTCGCCACTCGCTTGCCAACCTGTCACTGACAGTTGGCCAGCTGCGGATAACCTACAGCGGACCACATTGAAAAAGCATACCAGACGCAAGATCAGCCCTTCGTAAAATTACTCAGTGAAGTTACAATCGAGTGTCAACGGTGTCCAATTGGTATTAACCGAAACTTCTAGATCCATTTTAAACATAAAAATATATGTGCAAAATATGATTACTCTCAAAACCATCAATCATCGGTTCACCTTCAGTTTAGTTGGGTTGATTCACACCCATTTCCAGTAGTTGGTTCCGACAGAATGCGAACAAAAGGTGTAGTAGAATAACCCTGGCCCCTCTTAACAATATCTCAGAACATCACGCCTAGCAGTTAACTGAGAAAAACGTAAAAAGAAGACACGGAGACTCTTCACAGCACATCTACGCAGTCACTCGCAGCCGAAGGCGCAGTGACCCAGCCGAAAGTGACCTGAGTCGCACATCCAAAATCCACCTCTTCAGTATTTTTAACGTTGGTGGGTCTCATTTGCTTACCATACCTACAAGTAGATATCAGGTTACCTGAACAAGCTGTGGCGACCTGGGTATAACTCAGGTCACCCTGTTGCATGCAGTAAAGTTAGTCAGATTACATATTCGAGGATCTAAAGGGAGGTGGAAAGGTTTATATAGAGTGAAACAAAGTGGCGGCATATTGCATGTTATTACATTGTTCCTCCGTCGAAAACACTATCCACAGTGCTTCAGACTGTCTTCTGTCTGGCGACATAGTGCACACACTACCTGGCTGATCTTGTCCCACAGCATCCGGCTTTAGCCAAATAGAATATAGTAGTCTTATAACATGCCTGGTTTCGTTGATTCTACGTATAGCACATTATGCATGATGTGTTGTATTTTGAATTCGTAAAATCATTTTCCAGGAGGCTTCAGCCTCCGGCGCTTCCGCGCAAGCAAATCATATTGCAGCTTCGTTACTCTCTCCTCTGGCAGATGCTGTGGTGGCTTTGTTGTAGAATATTGGACGCTAGCACCGTGTGCAAAATAGGAACCGACTGAGTGCTGTTCCATGAGGTGGCATTTTCAGAATTCACAAGTGCATTCAGGAGGGACTCCGGTGTACGACTGGCATGTTCCGTGACACCATTGCCCTTTGGGTGAAACGCTTTCGGTCCCGTTTTCCTTTTGTCCGATACTCTACACAAACCATGCATCAACGCACTTTTGAAATTTGACCCTCAGTCAAAATACGACTAAGTCAGGGATACTCCAGAAAAAAAACCGATGATCAGAAATTAATTTCGACATTGTAACACCATATACTATTGACACTGTTACAGCTTTACACTACCTGGTGAAAGATCTGCCACCACTAGTGTTTACCTATTTTTTACTGTCTCATTCCAGCATCTTGTTAGCATACTCGGTATTGCGCACAGCGCTGTCCCTTAGAGATACTAATTTGCGTGCACATTCTACGATTAATGCACATATTCTCGACGTGTCTTCGTTCATGGGGCCACCGAAAACGACGCCTCGCCGCTGATTCCAATCTGTTCTGGTCAGCATGCCCCATGAATTTTCCTCAGGAAAACATTAATCTCTGGTTTCATTATGATACTCGGGCCTCCATATTCAGGGCAATGTTGGTAATAAAAAAACACCATCGGTAGTATAAAGTTGACGCGACAACCACCACAAACGACGCTCCCTCTAAAACTACATGCTGCCACCTCTTGGATGACTGATGTTATCCTACCCTCCTTTATTCACCTATATGTGAGCCGCAGATCCGCACTGTTGTCCCGAATGGCAGTCCATCAATCACCTTTGCCCAGCTCCACGGCAACCACTGCGGACCAACAATTCGTAGGTGAAACGCAACCACAATGTTAGCGGTTAGTTCTTCTAAGCGACCGGTCACCAGTTCAGCGACGTAGACTAAGCCCGCACTTGCACCCACAATCGTGCTGTTGCGAAATATCTTGCCAACGGGCAACTCGGTCTTTCAAGTTCTGAAGCTTTCTAACCACCAACAAGGTGAGTGATCTATTTGATTCAAGGGATGCCTTCTGGCGGGGTGATGATGAGGGTGTTTAGTAAAGTGCCATTGGACAAGCATCCTTTTCCCATCAATACAATAGTTTTTGCCTTTTGCCAAGTCCTCGTTTTCCAGAAGCGATGACATGTTGCATTTTATCATTGACTAACTAGGACAGCATAGCTTCTACGACAGCTTGAATAGCGCTGGTATCTTCGAAGAACATCTTCGCCCGTGTGTTCGCATCTAGGAGCACCAGAATGAGGACAATACATTTCATATTCTTCAGCAGGTCAGATGACTTTTGACACTTATCTGACCACTCAAGCACTTGTTCTTTCCCCGTTAACATTGCTAGCGGCTCGGAGACGTCAGAAAACCCGTAAAAACCGGTGCTAATAGGAGACTAGCCCAAGGAAACTGTGGATCTCATAAGCGCCCACAGAAGCTATCTATTCTTTCACCTTGGGCACACTTTCGGGTCACAGCCCACACTAGCCATAGAGATGACGTTTCCCAAATATTTTAGTTCAATCTGTATGAGAGCGCATTAAGCTAGATCAAACTTTGAACAAGCTCCACTCAGTCTTGAAAGGACGTTAAGTGAGCCGGATTATTGCCCATCAACAGATCGTCCGGGCTCTTTTGCGCCATCCGAGCGGGTCAGGCATTATTTACGAATTAGTTCACTTGACACTTGCAGCATCAGTCACTGTAGGGTAGCCGGCTGATACTTCAGTCCGGGTGGTTTGATTGCAAGACCACACAGGCCGGAGGGTATTGTACACGCGGCTTTTAGGCGCTCACTAGGCTCTACTCCCGTGTGCCAGTAACCGGATACCGGACCGTGCGCAAAACCATTTGGTTTCCAAAGAAGCACTAATACTCTCATTAATATCTGATGGTAAACCCAAAGCATTTTATTCGTCGCGTTTGACGGCAGCCAACAGCTAGTCTCACAGAGTAATACTTTTTCTTGACTACTAATACTGTTGACGTCCATCAGACGGATGACAACTTTCTTCAGCGTCTCTGTCAATAATTTCCCTACCTGCTGTTGAAAGTGGATCGGTAGACGACGACTCGCCTGCCAGATCAGGCGTGTCCCACCCGTGTTAATACCTTATTACAAAATATGAGCGCTCAGCGGTTGTTCTTCCTACCGGAATGTCGCCCAGCGCTCTTCACTTACTTCGTGTACTCAACAAATTTGATGTGCCGGCTGGTGAAATATAATGCTGATGACCAATTTCTGTTGCTCGGATGAGAAGTGCACTTACCCATAAGCCGCATGCAGTCTTTGGGAAGCCTTCGTAGGATCTGGTAGTGTTTCATAAGGAGATTTCAAAAAGGAACGCTCACTATAGGTGCGCAGCGCACGATTAATCACATCTACGACTCACCCGATGATTACCAATTAGTTACCTTTCCAAACGACAGGGAATGATAATGTTGAAACGACCACTTCTTTTTGCACACTTTCGCGGACACATGCGATGGGGTACAGTGGTTGTTCATTCACGGTTGCAACTCGACTGACGAGCCCCGCAATAACATCACACCTGCAAGCGGAGTATCCCTTCAACAATTATGGTAAATACAAGCCCGAAATCTAGCCAGCAGTCGCAGGTGCAACCGCCAATTTGTGTTTACGGCACACATCAAAATGCGAAGACTTCATCGTCATACTTAGAAAAAAAGAATATGTGAATGGCAAGTAATAGAGGCGCTGACAATATATGTCTTTAAAAGTATAAAGGATATCAACTTTTCATCCTGCCATCCATTGGTTAAGCACAACTGCCAGTCAAGCCGTCCGTTGTTTAGTAATTCCGTTCTCGGACGGCTTTGTTCACGGTGTTCGCCTCCTGTGTTGAAGCTTCTGCGAGCCGTCTCACCCTCCAGTTAGTTATCAGGGCCTCCTGAATCGCATAGTAGATAGGTTGATTTCTAGCTGAACATGTTCCACTTCCTCCAACAGCTCAGTCAACTGGTCAGCCTTAGCCAAGTTTTGAGGAAGTTGGAATAGAAATCAAACTCCCCCCGCGGCTACCAAATTCCTCCCAAAAGTCCGTCTAAAATACTTTTCTCTTTCTTCTTTTGCGTGCTTTCTTTAAAGGCCAATCGCTCCAGTCTTCCCAGCAGCTAAACTTAGTTTAACAATCCATCTACAATAGGTTGCCAAGTTATCTGGAAGTCTTTCGGACACTCAGCAGCTAGACATAGACCCGTACCACTCGTCAAAGAGAATGGAACAAGTTCTCCAGATTCTCCAGGATATCACATAAAACCGAAGCCTGGCTAACTCTACTGGAAAATGAAGTTAGCACTACGTTCAGGGTCGGGTCTGGAAAAAAATACTGCGTAGAGACACACATGAGCTTCCAAAACATTGTATTTATCCAGCGTTGGGGGTTCTCGTTCCTATCGCATGCGAAACACATGCTTGGTGTTCAAAGTGTGCATTTTCTCAACATCTCGTCCAAGTTTAACAATCACTTTCGTACCTGGTGAACTGAGCATCATTCAGAAGTTTGTGTCCCACTCCGGGTGTCCGAACTGCAATACTTCAGAGTCAATCACGGACGACACCACACGACGCTTAAAGTCCGGAGTCGAAGCACAACAGGGACCTTCTCGCAAAAGTGAGAAGCCACAACCCAACGAGGATGGTGTATTAGCACAACACTGATATCTAGAGGGATTCAGAACACATTATGACGTTTCCCATTTACGGAGGAGGTCACAAGAAGTGGTGTCACGTTCACCCACCAATGACTTCCAGCTTTGACAAGTCATCCGCCCCAACTCGCTGCACGCAGGTAGCCAGCCCGCGCTTCCGAAGATCTGAAAAAAAACGAAAGGAAGTTTACGTTGCCAATCACAATGGCGGCACACCGCATGCTACCAAAACAGCCGATTTTGTGAAAATCACCGTGGATGTAGACGTCATATAACATGCGCGTTCGCCCTTGTAGTTTCAATTTTTGAATGAAAGAAGGGAGCTATCTTGTTAGTTCATATCGCCTAAATAAGACCTCGTAACTTCGTTTATTCATGTTCCCTGTGTACAGGGAGTACAGTGTTTTTTATCTAAAACAAGCTACAGGACTCCTCCAGGGTGTATGGAAAATATTCTTGCGGAGGATGACAGGAAGGAGCCCACGGCGCTTCCGACCAATAATTTTGCAGGAACAGGTAGACTGCGCCCAGCGATATTGCAGGTGATGACTGAGATAGCAATTTTGACATTTGTGACCTTGTTTATTAAACTATTAAGTGAAGTAGTGAGTCCTAGTAAACGGAAGAATGCAGCGGTCAGTGATCCAATCAAAAAGTGGATGAGTAGCAATTTTCAAACTATCTTTCGATAGGCTTGATCAGATTATCCTTCAATGTTCTGAAGAGGAAAGCTAGGATGCACAGGTCGATTAGACATTAACAGCTTGAGTTCTTCGAGGGGGATCGTTTACGACAAACCTTTTTTCGACATGACTACCGATGCTCTGGATAAAACTGGAGGGGTGAACGTGGGCTATCTCGACCTCCAGAAAGCAATTAATTCAACCATAATGGTGCATCTGCCAGTTAACTCACCAGTTGGTTAGGTCCATGGTGTGATGGCAGTGGGGCTAACACCTAGATAACGCTTTTGAAGGCGGAACAACATTGGGGTACGCAACACTTTGCCATCGGCACCACTGATGCCTTATCTGGAACTCACCACACTGCCGCTCACCCCGATATGACCTCAGCGCTACCCAACCACTACACCATCATCATCATACTAACCCCACCGCACGATAGTGCATTTAACGGCTGAGCGATTATGCCGGTAAGGAAGAATGTGTATTACGTAAACTGTTAAGCTGCACCTCATCTTACGGACGCTAACTTACACGTATCACGTGAGCGCATAATATTGTGTTACCGCAAGACTTCCTACTACGGCACAACTACGTAGAGGTTGTTGCAAAGGTGGAATATATGCACATATACGTGAACAAAATTGCAGAAACGTGTTACCTGTGCACAAAGTAGCGTTCGTAGTGGAAAATCTTTTCTTAATATGATGTAAAGTTTTCGCATGCATTTGTGATATTGGGAATATTTATCTTTACTAATGGATTGCTTCACAGTTAATCAGGTGGTGTAAATTTGTTGGTCCACGGACTCAAAAAATTTGTTCCACCGTTAAAATCCCCCAGTCTATCTTACCAACCTACCGTTCATTCCCTATACCACACCATCTGTGGCGCGCGTAGCCATCCTCGACTTGGTCTACTCGCGCGATGGTTCACCTTTGTCTTTGCTGGTCCCGGTGGGAACCGAGTGACTTGTAAGGCCAGACTGCCGTCGTGAACGAATGAGGTTTGGTTATCATGATTATTGATGCATTTTCTTCAATAGCACAAGGGGAATATTTGAGTCAAATCTTGTTTTTGATTCGGAAATCCGGTTTCGGGCTATGCGTAACTCAGTGATCAGACTTGGTCGTTACAAGCAAGCTTATCACAAACAGTGCAGGAAATTGAGACCCTCATATAAAAATCACGATAAGGCAGCCTGAGGTCATTGATCAACAAACATTCCAGTTCTGAAAACTCACATAACAGTAGTCCCTTAATAACAGCAAACTTACTGAGTTCACCTTAACTAGTTATAGTGCAAGGAAGCAAGCACAACGTAGGCTGCAAAGTGTCTTCAATGCTCTTACTTCGTCCATGTTAAGCTGAATGACCACATTCGAATGGCCAGTAATGTAATACATTGTTCGAAGTCTTTCTCATCCCAAAGTGAAGGGACTTCCAAAGCTCGACTGCCCACAGTGTGTTCTATCATGTTGACTCCAACTGTGTACTCGGACCCAACTTCAGACTTGGAAGATAAGGACGCGGTGCACTCTGCAGCATCTCGAACGCGTCCATAGAAACGCCGTTCCGAAGAAGCCAGACGCGTAACTCACAAAAATGTTTAGACAAGTCCTCTCTCGGCATCCAACGTTTTTGAGCTGTAGACCGTAACGTCATTTGTAATCAGGTATGACGTGAAATAAGTGATTGCAAGCTGTACCTACGCTCTATAGAATATCCGCGTATAAGATCCATCATAACCGAAATAGCGTAATGTGCACAACACAGAAAGCCGTAAAAATCGACTTTTCTCGTTGATGTTGATTGTTAACAAGTGCGTTGAGGCGATCACAAGTGCGCCGGTTATTCGACTACATGAATGTAAATGCACGTCCCACCATGTTCTGCATGGGATTTATTGCATACACGCAAACAGACTATTGAACTACACAATCCCGGAAACAAAGCGGAAGTAGCGTTGCCAAACTTTCACAGTGTTGTTTTATTTAGTGCAAAGACACCGTTAATGCGAATTTGAAAGAAATTTGTAGCGTAAAAAATGGATAATAGGCATGGGAGGAAATTCCGTTCACGTACACTTATTTGTTTGCATGCGTATGTGTGGAAGCAAAACCAAAACGTGTGCTAAAACATTACACGGTACCGTCAATTCACTGTTACCTTACGCGTCACCCACCGCCACCCCCTCATATTTGCTCGTAGAGTGTTAATCATCGTCTTCTGGTGGCAAAGCCCATCACCAACACCATTAATATCATGACAACCGAGAAACCGAACAAAAGATGTTGTGGCTGTAGCCACCCCTCATCTCAACAGTGACCCGGGATATCCTAGAGGTGTTATCAAAAATAATGAATCAACACTATCGAAAGACAGGGTGGGAGAGCTGGGAGTGATATGGCTGCAGGTACGCCATTGTTTACGGCTCAGAGTCGTCTCTGATAGCATTCGTAGCCGGTGGTTTCAGCGATCACGATGACCACGGCTAGGGAGACGACAACCAAACACATTGCCGATTTGAGCAATAAGAGTAAATAAATTGAAAACGACTAAACGTTACAAGTAAGTTGTAATACTCCACGTTTCAAACGCTCTGAGTAGCCTTCCTCAGGATTGCAGTAGGTCTGCACATATCGTGATCACACTGTTGCTTGATCACCACGCAGTTTTACCTCAATTTTGGTGGGCTTTGCATGTAATGTTGTATATAGCACATACAAACATTAAATATCTTTCGTGATAGTAACAACAGAACGTCTATCGTCCTCACCGGTGACAAGCTGGCGTATGCATCTTCTGTCTTTGCAATTCCGGTTGACACTCTGTTAGCAGTACTACAAGCTGAGGAGGTAACGTATACAAGTATAACAAACTGTTCATGGTCTCAACTGGATTGCCTGCAATAAAGTAGATGGGAGGAAAAACCCTTTAATCTTGAAGCGGAACTTCGTAATTTGGGGGTGCAAAGCACATCCCATACAAACCAGTCCAGCAAATCATCCCGTTCAGCATGGTCTACTCGTATCTGGCAGATGGACCAAATAAGTCAGTTTCATCCACATACTCCGGATCGGCCAACCAAACCCCAAGAAGAAGCCGAACACCAAGATCAAGAAACTTCTTGCGTGCGCTTTCTAGAATGTTGTTCTTGACAAAACTGAACAAGAAGAGAGGAGTCGAACATCCTTGACGAATACCGCTGGGAGTGATCAGTGCCTGAGAGATTTGTCCGTAACCCCTCACTCTGTTGACATAGCGCACACACAGCCACTTCGACAGATTCACATACTTTCTTGTTACTACTCTGTAAACAAGTTAGTTTCGGAGATAGTTGTCAGCTACCAAATCAAAACAACGTTTAGATCTGAAAAGCCTACGACTGTTCGCTGTTTATAACGGTGCCAACAAGCTAAGACCCGTCTCTAGATAAAAATGTGATTAATTTATCAGTGACCGGACTGTACTCCTGCTTTTTCCTGACGTATCTGACCCACTCTTGGTCCAGTAAGCTAATTTAATGTAAGTGCAGGGAGTAACTTGTACGCAACAGACAGTGAACCGGCGCATTCGTGGTTGTTACATTGATTTCTGACTCAGTTTTCGAAAGCAAGAATTACTATAGACAAGCAACAACCGCGAGGTTCCTCTTTATTTTCACCACCCGTCCGTGAGAGTTTTGTTAATTCTGATAGTGATCTCCCCTTACCATCTTTGAAAAGCGGAGGAGGGGAGATGAGTCGCAGGCCCTGTTATGCATCGGTAACCTGAGCTCCGACCGAGGGGGGTCTGAACGTGATAACTCACCACTCGGATCCCATTGTCTGCGTGGACTGATTTAAGGCAGCTGAATTGTTTTTCAAAGTATCCAGGCCATTTACATTTGGTGTCATGGGCCACTAACAAGTCATCCATCTTTTCCACCTCTGGTCTCACATACAGCGACTTGACGGTCAGCACAACATCTGCAACGTAGCCGTCAACATTACTTGTTGCGTCCGGGAGTGGGTTGTTATCTGACCGAAAACTTCTCAAAATGCAGTGCTGGGGGAGTACAGATCCCTGATTCAGTGCCCAGTGGTGAACTCCCAATCAACGAAGTCTCAAGAGATACAGCACAAGGCCTGTTGCTTTTTTCACCTGTATTAGGATTCCGTAGGTGAAGCTGGATTCAGATGACTTTTTATCGGTAGGTAACATCACCTTCGTCGGATCACTAACGAATGGAGGCCAGCCGCACCCAGACCCTGATCGAACGGCCAAACGGTCAGCAAATTGGAATCTCCCTTTGGACACTGATAAAGGTCAGCTGCTATTCGGTAGGAGAGTAAGAGAAGGAAGGGGTTTGTGGTTGAACAAGCGTAGACTAGAAATTGCTGAGCCAGCAAATGACTGAAAGATTTTCGTCGACGGCTCCTTTTCACCTTCGGCCATGAGGATTAAGAAGTCGATTTACGTACTAACGTACTGTCTTGCGTTTTGAAACGTCCGGGCCGAGGTTAATGGGTGCAAATAAGAACAGCATACTTGAAAAGACGCACTTCTAACAATGGGTCTAGTGCATAACAACGCGTTGTATGGAGAGCATGAAAAGCATGTGTTATGAAGGAAGACTAAGCACGGTGGAATTACTGAACCAAAATGAGGATATAACATCCAGACCTGAAAAGGTGCTGGAATTGTCGTCCTGAGCAAAGCTGACCATTTGGCTAAAGTGAGTGCACTACCGGCAGATAAAACCAAGTTCGTTTGTGTGGAGACTGAAATGAGAAAAACGGTGTTCAGTGAGAAGGCACTAACGAAAACGTTGAGGTGTATGATACAAAGAAGACTGACTGACTCAACTACCTTCAAAATAATAAGATCAGTAGGTGATTTAATTCCCCGGTCTCATGAGCTACCCAAAGTGCATAAAAACGGGGTACCACCACGACCGATTGTAGACAAGGTTAATTCGCCATATCATGCAACGGGGAAGGGCTAGCCGAATTGTTAAAGCCGGTCAGGAGGGAACTAGCTTTACATAGGCCTAGAGGTTATCTCGAATTTATTGAAACGGTGAAACAAATGAGTACATGGGGAATGCGTTTATTCTAGCTTGACGTCACGTCTCTCTACACAAATATCTCAAAAAGTGAGGCGATCGAGTTCCTCGGTTGGTTTACAGAGAGCAGTGGCATAAATGTGTGGATACCGGCAGATGAACTGAAGCAGCTTTTGTATCGTTGCACTTACGACGTTCGGTTTAGGTTTTCGGGTAATTTATATCGCCTAAAGGACGGAGTAGCATTGGGATCACCATAAGGCACTTTACCAGCGGAAATTTTTATAGCAAAGCTTGGAAGTAGTTCACCAGCAAATCACATTAGGTCACTGACTCTTCATAACAGTTGTGTTGGCGACAATATCCGCATGACAAACGAATCTAGATGTCTTAGTGGAACACTGATGTAATTCAACGGTGCCCACGAGAACATCAGCTTCACTCTGAAGCCCCAATTATAGGTGACCACGTCACGTCGTGAGGACGGCATAGTGCACCGTAAAGTATATCGTACAGCAACCTGGACGGGACGGTGCACAGCTTTTAACAGCTCCGCACGTTTGAGACAAAAGAAAAACCTAGCCCAGTGTTTGCTAGATAGGGCCGTGAAAATTTGCCCAGATGACACTACATAGAAAGAAAAACAGCATATATTTAAAGCACTCCATGGAAATGGCTGCTCGGAAACAGTTTGCTTGTAAGCACGTGGCAGTAAGCAGGAAAGTATGCCGTAAACTGAAAACAAAACCTGCCTATATTACGACTTCTTTCAAACGCGATAGTAATACAGAAAGTTTAACCAGGAAGCCTGAGACAGCACTTAACAAAAACTAATTCGCGGCTCAATTATATGGTTGGTTTATACCTGCACTAGTTTTGTTTCCCCAGGTAAGGATACAATGTTTGTACATGCTGCCCCTTTCCGTGTCTACCGTTTTGCTTTTCCGTGTGAGACAAGGTACAAAGGCCCCACAGTAACGCGACTATCTGAACGCATGCGACAGCACCATCCGGTGTGGCAACTGTTGAAGATGCTGCTTGCGCGGGTGTCTGATGATTGTTATGCGTTAATAGA
>QNGE01008029.1:1747-19364 GCA_008508345.1 Paragonimus westermani
ACAACTCGCTCCGTGCCTCGCTAGCTTGACGCGCCTCTCTGTACTCTCTATTTTCCAGGGTCGGTAATAATATACGAAGTCAACGCGCTGAGACTTGGCTTTTCACTGTCGATCGATTGTCAATAGTGCTAACTGACAGGGTTGTATTTTGTTGGATCGGTTCCAACACTTTTAATTCGACTGTGAATTTCAGGCGGATGTTGCTAAAGATTCAACGATGGATACAGGATTCAAGGAACAAGCTGGTCACAAAGAAAGATGGAACAGGAATCACCTCAGCAGCGAATCTTCTCCGGTTTTACACACTTGATGATTTCCCATCGCATTTTTACCGCTATAGACCTGTTTTTTAATAGGATAGATACATTGATGCCGCTGATCGAAGGCCTGATAATATGACGTATTTGTTAATCAGGGCCTTTAGAAAGAAACCAAACCAGCGTTCGTGACGAAATGGAGCTTACGCGAGTACCGTTTAAATGTTCATCCACGACACTCACAAGACACTCGTAGGACGGCCCGAAAACATTATGAGTGTAACCGGTTGTAATAACCAGGAACGCACACAGCATGTGAATTGAACGCGTGATAGACCAGAAACAAAAGCCACAAAAAAATTCAAAAAATATGTGTTCATTGAAGGAGGAACCGAAGAGAAAATATTTACGGAAAAATGAAAATTATAAGTCAGCTTCAGCAATAAAACCTTGTCGCCGTGTGAATTCATAGCATGAGTCAACATGACATATAAAGAAAAAGGCTACGCTGCGTCAAAAAAAATTAAAAAAAGTGAGTACGATTAATATTGTTTTGTTGAACACAACACAGAAATAATTAGAAATCAATCAACATGATATGCACACTGTTACGACCCCCTGAGAGAGGAAGGCAAGAACTGACAGGAAGACCGCAAATAGTATCACGATCACGAATGAAACGCAACGATATCGCAAACGATACGAATAATCGGAACGCAAGTACTCGGACCCAACTCTCGCAACTTAGAACCCCCCAACAAGAAAGGAAAAAGACGGCCTTCAAACGAGCTTTATTTGCTGCTCAGCCCGAAGGCAAAACAGTGGCTCAAAACGGCTGTATTTATAGGTTTTCGGTGGCCTTGGTCCTAGGTCGCTGAACGGGCCAATCAGAAGCAAGCGCGCGAACTCGAATCTTCCAGAATGATGGCGGCCATTCGAGTTCTCAAAATCGAAGCATCTATTTCCCTTGGGAAATATAGCGAGTTTTTTGGGAAAAAGTGCTTTTCCCAACACCTCCCCTGTTGAGACTTATTGGTACCGCCGTTTTCGTGGGTCGAGCTGCATTGGAAAAGTGGGCTTGCGTTTTCGGTCCGTCCATCGTCTTGGTTGCAAGGCAATCAGCTCCCTGTTCGGTCTCGGCGTTGAGGTCGCTGGGGTAACGGTCGCGGGAACTTGCTGTGTTGGGCGCTTGATCTCGAAAGTGTCGAGAAGTAAGTCCAGTGGCATTTGGTTCTCTGCTCGCCCAGCGTTTGCGGAATAGCGTGGGCGAAGTTGGTTAGCGTGGCGCACCCATATGTC
Source organism: Paragonimus westermani (assembly GCA_008508345.1). Lineage (NCBI taxonomy): Eukaryota > Metazoa > Platyhelminthes > Trematoda > Plagiorchiida > Troglotrematidae > Paragonimus > Paragonimus westermani. The sequence continues at coordinate 3,304 of QNGE01008029.1, forward strand.
GCCTCCGACGTTGACGTCGTAGAGGACCGAGCCGCTCTGATGCTTGACCGTCGCTGCTATCCAGTGGGAGTGACCTGGCCGATAATCTCTTGCGTAAACTAGATCACCGACGGCAAATCTACGTCGGGGTAGCAGCTTCTTATCTTCGGGAGGTTTTTCTACTGGCAGCATGGCGTCGAATGTGGTCCTCAGCTTGCGGCCCATGAGAGCTTCGGCGGGTGAAAGTCCACTGGGAATCGCCGGATTCGGGGTGGTTCTGTAAGTGAGCAAGGACCTTTGCAGCACTTCTTTGGTCGGTCCCTCCCCGCGGGATTTCATACGAGCTCTCTTGAATGTGTCGGCGAAGCGCTCGGCTTGACCGTTCGATTGTGGGTGGTACGGTGGCTTCGCTGTAGAGGACTGCAGTCGATTGCAAATATGTGTGATTGATAATTCTGTCAGGCCGAGTTGTTCAAGCCAGTCGAGACCAAGTAGATTGAGATTTGCATCGGAGAGGTAACAAACTCCATCAATGGTCTTGTTCTTGAAACTGACACGACAATGCAATTGCCCAGTTAATTGCACTGTACCACCACAGGCACTGGTGGCGGAAAGGGATGTCAGCTGGACTGGCGGGCGGCCAATTGCTTTCCACAGGCGATTGGAAATGATTGTAATATCGGATGCAGTGTCGAGCTGCAGACGAGCTGGGTGTCCGTTGATCAGTACGGACACAAACTTCCTGCGTGAAACGACATCGACTTTGAAAGAGGTAAGTAAGCTGTTGGACCTCGTACTTGGTTTGGAGTGAGGTGGGCGTGGCCGCTTCTTAGTTGTGCGTTGACTGCCCGGAGTACGTGATTGACAATACCCGTCTTTGTGGCCCACCTTTTTGCAACGCTGACAGCGGTGTTGCTTGAAGGGGCAGTAACGCGTGTAGTGCCATGCGCCGCAGTGCCAGCATGGAGAGGGCGGCGACTTCTTGGAGGGAGGGTTCCTTGGGCGGCTCGTGTGGGAAAGTTGTTGCTTTTGCCTTGGATATGAAACTGTGTTGACAGAGGTTGTGGACTGAGCAGGATTCTGGACCAAGGCAGAGTCGTGTTTCAGGTTCAGCAGTCGATGACCTTCAGTGGTGAGATCCTGAAGGGTAACTGACTCGTCTTGTTGGATCCGATTGAGCAGGCGTGTACGGAGGTCAGCATCATTGGGGGACTGGAGGCCGCAGACAAAGATGAGGCATTTGAATTGATCCTCCGTGAGGGAGGATAGCTTGAACTTCTCGCATTCGCGATTTACGATGCCAGCATAGGTGACAAGATCATCCGAGTCCCGTTTGGTCAGCTTGAGGCAGTGGTACCGCAAGTTGAATAGAGATGACTGGTCACCGAATATCTGCGACAGAATACTGACCGTCTCATTGAAATTGATATCGCATGGGCTCTTGGGCAAAATGAAATTGGCGTACCGTTCGTGCTCCGCAGGGCCAAGTTTGCGGAGAAGAAGCCGGACCTTCCACGAATCGTCCTGGTTGGCAAATTCGATACGAAACAGGTCATCGTACCGACGGAACCAAGAATCGAATGTCACGTTCGCATGCGGGTCGTAGACGAATTCGGAGATACCCATGGCCAAACTGTCCACAGATTGCGCACCACCAGATTGTGCGGGTTGGCCCATACTTGTATTGGACAACCGTTGGGCAAGCATCTCCATAAGCTTCATCTGTTGCTGCAACAGCAGCTTAACGTCATCAACGTCCAACGCCATTGATCAGAAATGACACCGTCGCCAACTGTTACGACCCCCTGAGAGAGGAAGGCAAGAACGGACAGGAAGACCGCGAGCAGTATCACGATCACGAATGAAACGCAACGATATCGCAAACGATACGAATAATCGGAACGCAAGTACTCGGACCCAACTCTTGCAACTTAGAGCCCCCCAACAAGAAAGGAAAAAGACGGCCTTCAAACGATCTTTATTTGCTGCTCAGCCCGAAGGCAAAACAGTGGCTCAAAACGACTGTATTTATAGGTTTTCGATTGCCTTGGTCCTAGGACACTGAACGGGCCAATCAGAAGCGAGCGCGCGAACTCAAATCTTCCAGAATGATGGCGGGCATTCAAGTTATCAAAATAGAAGCGTCTATTTCCCTTGGGAAGTAGCGAGTTTTTTGGGAAAAAGTGCTTTTCCCAACACACACATTTGTAAATGTGATGAATGACTGACACGACTTCTCTGTCCTTTTGCTCAGTCGTTGTAGCCTTCCAATATTCCGTAAAATCTAAACATTCGGTTCAACAACATATGTTGTCTGTTATTGTGACTAATATTTTTCTGCGCTTTCTATATTCCCAATCGTTTTTCTGTGCCGCTCAATTCTGACTTCATTCACTGTCACGCTTTTGCCCCATTCACAATGATTGCCGGAATGGCCAGATGCCCAAACTCTTCTTTACGACAATTTTCGCGATGCCTTTTGTGCCCAAGGTATTGTGTATCACTAATGCACCGCCAGAGATTCCACAGAGTAACATTCATGCACAGTTACTGTCATTCACTGAAAGATCCTAACCTTTCGACCAGCGCTTAATCGCATCGATATCCACCTGTGGTGTACTGGAATCAGTAGTATTCATGTGATTTGCGCACAAAACAGCATGGCCAGGAAAATTGTCTAGAAGATCTTCGATATAAACAAGAAACAGAACAGAATCTGCCACTGACCCTTGAGTAACCGTCGCAGTAAACGGAGAGGAAGAGGAGGGGTTTGGCCTGACTGTAACCCTAAAAGTTCCAATATCAAGAGAACGGTCAATCCAGGAAGGAGTCTGTTACGACCCCCTAGGAGAGAAAGGCAAGAGCGAACAAAAAGACCACGATCAGTACCTCGATCACGAACGGAACGTAACGATATCGCAAACGACACGAATAATCAGAACGCAGATACACTGACCCAACCCGCGCAACTTAGAACCCTGCAACAAGAAAGGAGAAAGACGGTCTTCAAAAGAGCTCTATCTGCTGCTCAGCCCGGAGGCTAAACGGCGGTTCATAGCGGCTTTATTTATAGGTCTTCGGCGGTCTTGGTACTAGGCCAACCAACGGGTCAATCAGAAGCAAGAACGAAACTCGAGTTTTCAAGAATGATGGAGGCATCCAAATTCTCAGAATAGAAACATCCATTTCCCTCGGGAAATAGAGCGAATTCTTTGGAAAAAGTGCTTTACCCAACTGCTGCCATGCTGAGTAAAAAAGTAAAGGCTGTTCTCTTGAGGGTACTTTCGAATGGGACGTGTTATGTATCCCTCGTCTCGCCCTCTCACGCATCCTATCGCTTGACAAGCTGACTAGTCTAAGTGACGCTCATTGCCCCAACCTGCATATGCCCGTTCACCGGCCCAACAGCTCGCTTCCATACCCGAGCGCACGCACGCGCGTAGTCACCAGCTGCGCGCTGAGCCAATTGGAACGCCCCAATTGGATGTGATTCCGTGCGGCCGATACACAGACATGCATGACGCGGTCGGACCCGGATCGGAACACAACTGCACCACACACCAGGAACAACACAACTGACTGCCAACTGAACAGGATAGGACACGGTCCAGACGAGCGCTACTGCATTAAGCTTGTACACCAAAATCCCAACAATAAAGATCCAATCCATTGACTTGACCTTTTCATTGACTATCTTTGAGATATCTTTATTTGTTAGTGCGTACTCAAGCTATCACGGTTAAGAGTTCCACNGTGGTCCCCTCTCCCCGAGATTTGAGAAGCGCCCGTATGAAGGTGTCCACGAAACGTTCGGCTTGGCCTTTGTACTGAGGTGATACGGCGAAGACTGAACGTGCTAGATCAGTGAACGGTAGTAGAAGTCTTCGAAGTGTGTCGATTTGGATTGTGTCCCGTTGTTCGACACAAAGATGTCGGGAAATTCATGTTGGCCGAAAATGCCGCGCAGGGCATTGATCGTATTAAAGGGTGTCGCCGGAGAAAGGGCGACTATCTCAGGCCACTTGGAGTATGCGTCGACCAAGGCGAGGTAGAATACCCCATCGATTGGACCAGCGAAATCCAAGTGGAGGCGCGACCATGGACCTTCAGGTGTTTGCCGCGGTAAGGGGTCCTGCCTCGTAGGTAGCTTGGCTGCCTGTTGAAATCTTGAACATTGTTTCACCAGCTCCTCGATGTCGCCGTGCATGCCGGGCCATTATGCGTAACCGCGGACAATTCCCTTGATCCTGCTGGCGCCGGGATTATCAGAATGGATCTGTCTCAGTACCTGAAGGTGGAGACTGGTTGGCATGACTACGCGGTCGGCAAACATGACGCAGGAATCCACCATCGTCAACGAGTCGCGGCGATGGTAGAACTGGTTGGAGGATCCGTGGGTCATTTGGTCCGGACGTACGTCGTGACCTGGTTCAGGTTGGGATCCACCGCCGTGGCGCACCGAATGTTGATGACAGTCACCGGGATTCCACGAATGGCATCTGTGAACTGTTTGCGAACGTCATCCTCTACTGTCAGGGTAGCACTGACAGCATCTTCTTCGGGCACGTGATGGTTGCTGAGGTGGCGCGACAAGCCATCTGCCTGGTCAAAATGGTCAGTGCGGTGGTAGCTGATGTCAAAGTCGTAGCCGAGCAAAATTGTGGCCCATCGCTGCAGTCGGTTGGCAGAGTAGACAGGGATGCCCTTCTTAGATCCAAAAATGGACAGTAGAGGCTTATGATCGATCAGCAGAGAACAATGCTGACTGTAAAATCGGCAGGAGAATCGAAATATGCGTCCTAGTAGCCTAGTCTTACGCACGGTCTGGGCTGGATATATATCTTAAAATGGGCAGAGGGCAGAACATTATACGTAAGTATATATATACCGGTATCGAACGTGGTTCTACAAATTCAGTAATAAACAATTTAAATATATAGGAACTTACGACCAGGTTTACAAGCGCATACAACTGTGCAGCAGAAACGTGACTAAGTGTCTGATTAATTCCAGCGGTAAAACATGCTGTGGGTTACAGTTACTCGTATAAACAAATGTGGTAGAATATGGTAGGAATTGAAGTATTAGTATGAAAGCTGAATACAGTTCAATTGTTCACGTACGATGTAGTGTTTATGGAAGTGAAATAAATTTCACCGTATCAAACAGCCAGGAGTAGGAGTGGATATTACAAACGGACGAGTCACGTAAAATTCGGAGATGAGGGCATACTACTGTCAACTTATGAGTAGAAGAAAGTGAAATGTGAAATTGGAGTTCACACCGACCATATAGAAGTTTATGAAACTTCTTCATCGTAAAGATAATAGCCACTCCCTCTTTTTCTCTATGACTGTAATTCTTCTCCGCGGAGTTGAGCGTGCTAGAATCGTAGGCACTTGCCTTCTCGGATCCATCGGGGAAGATGTGAGAGACGACCGCTCCGACGCGGTGTTTTGAAGCGTCGGCTGCGACCACAATGGCAGGGTTGGGTCGTAATGTGTCAGCAGCAGGTCGGAGCCGAGCATTGTCTTCGAGCGAGCGTAGGAGCTCTCGCAATTGGGGGACCAGCACCATGTAGTACCCTTCTGTAGTAGATGATTGAGCGGAGCCCGAACATCGTGTAAGGTTGGGAGGAAGGCACTGTAATAACTGATGACTTTATCGCCCCTGATCAACCGGAATATCTGCCTTACCGAACGTATCAGGCGTTCCCATGCGCCACCTTGATAACTAGCGTAGGGTGGATTGAATATCCATCCGCATTTTTTTTCCGTAAGACAACAGCGTATCTTGTCTTGTTTCCACGAACTAATAGTGTCTTTCAACTCTGATTCGGCTCCACGGAAATTCAATCCATTGTCACTGTACATTTTGGACGACACACCGCGTCTGGCAAAAAACCGGTGGAACGCACACAAAAACGAGTCTCTGTCCATTGCTCGCGTCACTTCTATATGCACTTCTCTTACAGAGAGGCAAGTGAAACTAGATCCATATCGCTTTTCTGTTGTTCGTTTGTGCTTGACGAACAGGGATCGAAGTAANCCGGTGGAACGCGCACAAAAACGAGTCTGTGTCCATCGCTCGTGTCACTACTATATGCACTGCTCTTACAGGGATGCAAGTGAAAATATATCCATATCGCCTTTCAGTTGTTCGTTTGTGCTTGACGAACAGGCGACCGAAGTAATCTATGCCTACCGCAGCAAATGCTGGTTTGAAGACCAAGAATCGATCCCCACTTATGGGTGCCATCTGCTGACCACATGGTTTGGCGTTCCAAATCCTACACTGCACAGTTTTGCAACAGTTTGCGTACTGTCGAGGTTCCTTTCAGAATCCAGTATCGTTGGTGTATTTCAGAAAGCACACGAGATGCTCCAACGTGTCAATTTTTTTCATGATAGTACAAAATAAGTAAGCGAGTTGCAAAATGTTTAGCAGATAAAAGAATCGGATGTCTCGCATCAAATGGCAATGGAGACCAGTTCAACCTTCCTCCGACTCGTAGGGTGCCACGTTCTAAAAAGGGACACAGCTTCCTAAGAAGACTCGCGAGAAGTTTAAGGCACCTGTTGGACTCTCTTAGTGTGTGGGTTTTAATCGTCTCAATATCGCCTCCGAAATGATGTTGTTGTGTCACTCGCACTATCTCCAATTCAGCCTCTTGGATGTCGCTCGGCTCTAATGGTCCCAATGTCAAAGCTTCCGTCGTCCTACCGAATTTCAGCATTAAGTATCTTTTAAACCGTAGAAAAATTGTTATTCTCCGTCGCAGCATTTTCCAAACAGCACAGCTGGCAAACACATCAAACCATGAACTCGTCGTTTGGCAGTGATGAACAGAAATTACGTCCTTCTTCAGCCATTCTTTCGGAATTTCGCCTAAGGCCTTTGGTATAGCTGGTCACTCTGATTCTTCCTGTTTCAAAAAGTCTGGTCCGTGAAGCCACTGATTTAACTTACGTTTATCGCGTGCGCGTACTCCTCTGGATGCTACACCCGCGGGGTTCTCCGATGTCTCAACATATTTCCACTGAGCAGGAGATGAACACTGATGTATTGCAGACAGTCGATTTGCAGTGAACGCTTGGTTGTAGAACGGATCAGCTGCAAGACTACTATCGAATCCACCCAAAATGTCGGATTGGACTTCAGTTTAAGTTCCTCCATAGCCTGAACGGCCAGACGGGCTGCCACAACTGCCGCGGTTAGTTCTAAGCGGGGTATTGTAACCGATTTGATGAGAGAGACGCGCGACTTTCCCATCAGGATGGTACACACGATACGCTTATCGTCGTTTTCTACCCTAGCATAAACTACTGCTCCATTCTACCCTAGCATAAACTACTGCTCCATAACCCAGCTCGGACGCACCCGAGAAAAAATGCAGTCTCACGTCAACAGCAGCAAATGCCGTCGGTATAGTGGGGCGAGAAATTCTCACCTGTTCTAACGAACGGATATCGATAAGAAAGCTTTGCCATTCATTGATTTCCGCCTCGACCGCAATCTCATCCCAGTTCATATTTTTTCTCACAAACGACTGTAACAGTAGCTTGGCTGGGAGCAGTACGGGGCAACAAATCCCAATGGATCATAGATAGAGGCTACAAAGGACAGTAGGGCTCTTCGAGTACATCCGGCATCGGTCTTTTTTAGGCGAATGGTAATATAGTCACCGCAGACATTCTACATTACTCCGAGAGTTGGATGCATAGAAGAAGATTGCAGATTACGGTCCGCGTACTCACTGGAAACCGATTCGGTCGACTGAAGGGGCAATGCTTGACTGTCGTTGCTCATCCAATTGGTCAAATTAAATCCGCCTTTAGACACGACAACTATGAAGTGGGAGGCTAAACTTCGAGCTTCTCCTACGGAGTCGCAGCTGAACAGGCAGTCATCGACATAGAAACTCTCCTTCATAACCGATTAAGTCAAGGGGGGAATTCCTTGACACAATCTTTTATAGTTCGGCCAAGTGCAAAACTGGCACAGCTGGTGGAAGATGTAGCTCCAAACGGGCGAACCGTCATGCGAAATACAGCAGGTTCTTGGTGGAACTGTCCAGTGGGTCACCACAAAAATTGTAGACAGCCTCTGTCGCTCGCAGAGACCTTGGCTTGGTGGAACATGGTCTCAATATCGGCCACCACTGCGATACGTCCAACCCTGAATCTCATCAGAACACCGACTAAACTGTTGACAAGATCAGGTCCCTTTAGCAGTTGTCTATTCAGTGAAGTGCCTTGATAAATGTTTGCACAATCGAACACGACTCTGATTTTTCCTGGCTTATTCGGGTGCGTAACAGCATGCTGTGGGGTATACCAGAGACTCTTTCCCCAATCCGGCCTTTCGAGTTCCACGGGTTCGGCAAATCCCCTCACCAAATAATCTTCTACAGCAGTAGTATACAACTCATGCACTGCATGGTCTTTCGTAAACTTCTTCCGAAGTGACATCAACCTTTGTTAAGCGACTGGGTAATTGTTGGGCAACGTTAGGCAACCATGCTTCCGCGGCAAGCTAATTTCGTAATGAAGGCCACGTTTTGCAATAGAAGATGTCATCTGTTCAAGCGCACCCTTATCTTCAACTGACATGGCCAGACATATATTTGGCTGCAAAAATTCCAATTCGTACATACTTTCAAGGAAAGCGGAGTCCTCGTTAGGTTTACCACATATAGCGTGGACACACGAGCCCTTCTGCTCTTCTCCTTCAACGCGACCCAGCAACACCCAACCAAGCGGAGTACGTGTCGCAAGCGGCTCCGCCGGACTTCCACGCCGTTGTTCGAGTGTCCAGTGGGCCTCCAGTACGTTCATTCCTATAAGTACTCCAATTTGTAGACCACGATTATCTGGAAAATTGACGTCCTGCAGATGCTTCCAACGCGTAAGCTGCTCTAAAGATGGTGATACTCTCTGGACCCGAGGCATTTTCCTCACGGACCAAGCCTGATTTACGTGTATTGGTTTGCCGCCATCTATCGGATATAAATCAATTTCCGTTGAGGATGACAGAAATTGGGACTCTTTCGCTACCGATGAAATGTTAAGTATAGCCAACCTGGTCGGCAATTTTAGTTCTCTTAACAACTGCTCATCGACAAGCGTCAAGTCAGATCCCTAGTCAAGTAACGCGTTGGTTCCTATCGTTATCTCGGAACCATGCAACCTAATCGGGATCGCTCCCAGAGCTACTCGGCTGTTAGATGAAGTTGTAGCGTTTACTGCCGCTCGTTCGAACGTGGGAAGTGTCCCCTTTTAGTGATGCAAAAGGGGATGATGTTTGGACTAACAACCACCCTAACCACATTTGTTCCTGGACCTACAGTTCACTGAAGAGTGACTGACCTTGAGGCATAACTCGCATAGCCTTTTCTTTGATACCGTCGACAATCGTTCTGCTCTGCTCATAGATCTGAATCGTTAACACTGATCCACGTAATGATTGCCGTCACATTCTGAGCAAGATAAGACGTAACTCCGTCCTGGTCCGTCCGTCACGTTAGTGGCTAATGATGCAATACGGTTTCCACGGGCCTCCGATCGTTTGTTCTTATAAAACCCAACGCGTCTTTGACCTGATTCTCCCGTATACATGGCATATGTAGCAGCTACTTCCGCAAAATTGCACGCGAATTCGAACAAGTCTTTGAAAGTGGATTCTCGAGGTTTCCGAAGTATGCCGGAGGCTTTCTTGAACCATTCAATCTGCAACGCATGAGGCATTCGTCTAACTATCGCTGCCACGGTTACGGAAGCATTCAGATCTGCCTCATACTGCATCTGCTGCAGTGTATTTAGGCAGGCTTTCATCTGTATTATTAGCTTGTTCAATGCATTCCCATCATTTGTTCCCACAGTCGGTCCACCAACTAGCCGACTGCTGTGGGCCCGAGCTATTAAGTGCGGGCGACCGAACCCCGTCCTAAGTGTCTCCATCGCATCTCGTAAACCTTCCTCAGGTTCCAATATGGCACAACTTTCGATAGCTTCTCGTGCTTCGCCGTCACAATAATGCATCAGATAAGATAAACGAGCTTCCGGATCTTGCACGATGTTCAACACACTGGACTGAAAACTACGAACAACAACCAGTATCTCATCGGATCCCCATTGAATCTAACTATGTCCCGTTTGGGAAGGTTTGACATGGAATTACCAATCCTCCCAAGCTCACTTGATTCTTGACGGCTGTTAGACGACTTGTCGACAACCTTCGCACATGCCTCCGGCAGGACTCGGTCTTGCAAACCGTCATTTTGAATCTCATCACCGTACCACTCACTCACCGACTCGACACTCAGGGAATCTTTTAACAGGAGCATTAAACGAGGTACAGGCAGCATCCTTGCAATCATAAGCGTCAGAGTCTTTGCTTTGTTTTCCCGCACAAATTTTCTGGCAGTCATCATCAGACTTATAAATCCTTAGACCTGTGTCAGCTGGATACTGTATCGTGGACTTTGAAATCAATTTTTCTAATTCCCTCATGCGCAATTCAGCTGCAGCCAGCTTCTCGGTTAATATGATCTTGTCACTACCATCTTGCAACTCACCGATAAAACATCCGTCGTTTCTCTCGTCCATTGTGCGTGAGCCACTGGTCAACTTATGTTAAATCAGTGGGAGAATCGAAATATGCGTTCTAGTAGCCTGGTCTTACGCACGGTCTGGGCTGGATATATATGTACATATATATATCTTAAAATGTGCAGAGGACAGAAGATTATACGTAATCATATATATATACCGATATCGAACGTGGTTCTACAAATTCAGCAATAAACAATTTCAATATGCAGCAACTTACGACCAGGTTTACAAGCGCATACAACAGTGCAGCAGAAACGTGACAAAGTGTCCGATTAATTCCAGCGGTAAAACATGCTGTGGGTTACAGTTACTCATATAAACAGATGTGTAGAATATGGTAGAAATTGAAGTATTAGTATGAAAGCCGAATGCAGTTCAATTGTTCACGTACGATGTAGTGTTCATGGAAGGGAAATAAATTTCACCATATCAAGCAGTCAGGAGTAAGAGCGAATATTACAAACGAAAGTCACGTAAAATTCGGAGATGAAGGCATACTACTGTCAACTTGTGAGTGGAAGAAGGTGAAATGTGGAATTGGAGCTCACACAGACCATTTCGATGGCTCTGCGTCCTCTGATCAGTTTGTATCTTCCAGAAGGGCTGGTTCTCTTTCATGTTGTGAAAAAACTTGAACGGCCGAATTTTTTGTTCAGTTGATGGATAACTAGCCTGCCAAATTAATGTTGCTGGAATATGCGCAACTGCCGGCGGCATATATTTTTGAACGCATATATATGAAAGCGTGAACGATTACATAGAAACCAAGTATCACTGCATTGGTTTGTATGGTGATAATTATATTCAATAAGATATCCAAAAGTACATGCAATTTTCGACCGACATTTTCATAGTGTGCTACGGTCAATTCTCTCACATGCAGTGTCTCCAGCTCACCTGACGTTGATGCGAATTCAGTCAGTCAGGAGTTGACGCGTCATGAGCTGCACACATGAGGAATATAACCGTACAACCTCCGTGGAATATGGTATAACGTGCGGCGTTTTCGCGCATATCTAGACGGGTGACGAACGTCTTTAGCTTTGCAATCAGCAAGAAACTATCCACGATTTACCTGAAATTGTGGCGTTTCCGACGTTTGATGAGGGGTCGTGCTCCACTTTTCTGAATAATCAAAAACCGATGGTTTACATGCTTCTTTCCTGAAAAGGCAAACGTTACCTCCACGAGCTCTATCATCTTTGTGTAGTCGCACAATTCACGACTCAAATTGGCAACCTGCTAGGACCTCTCGATAATCCGAGCGGAAAATTGATGCGTTTTTCACTTCGCGGACGCAAGTCTGAAGAGAGTGGGATAAAGCAGCGACTAAGAAGTATCCTCCATGAATCATTCCAATCCCTGCAGATGTGTGGATTCTTCCTTGCAAATCATTACTCTACTAGCCTGTGGGACATGTCTGCGCCCAGTTATCGAGCGCTTTTTTCACTAGTTTGTCGTATATCTTTACCTAACTGCCTACCCTCACCCTCGCAACTTAGAATACGAGCAACACTCAGCGTACTTCCGGAACGCTACGTTTGGTCTTGTGTAAACCAGGTGTCATACACTTGGGACAAATACTGTTTTCACTGCACCTTCATGTTATCTTTTCACCAGACTATTGTCCTGAAACGAATTCTGTATCCTGGCTCACCCCTTTTAATACTGTTGGTTTACTGCCACTCTTCAGTGGTAAAGTTTATTCATGTAAGTGGGTCGTTTTGCTCGTTGATTGCTGACCATTCACACGATGCTAAGCCGCTTCTCTTCAACTAGTTAGCCAGTTTCCGCGTACCTCTCTGGTTATTGGAGATAAACATGCCATCTCCTCCACAAGTTGATGGGCATCTTCGACTTTTAGCAGATCACAACTGCACACCACCGCTTGTCCAGTTATCCAATGTAACATCTCTACCGACAGCTGAAGACGCTATCAACTGCCCACACTTTACGTCACAGGCTGATAGAACGCCACCTTCTTATTCTGTTGAGTATCAGGTCAATCAATAATGTCGCCTTAGGAATCACCCACCGACGAACCAGTTTGCGGGCCAATTCATTGAACTCTCAGCGCATATTTGCGAGTCACCTCACCCAATCGACCCGGAGAACCATGTTGAAGACCACTGGAATCAAACAAAACAATCTCTCTTATTCCCCACACACAGACCCTCACAACCCAGCCGTTTACTTGTGATACACACACATGTACATGGGTTTATAGGAAGTGTCACCACGACCTCCCTGGTGTGATCTATACACATTGGTACCGTGTTATTAGTTAACTGTCGGCCGAACTGGAAGGCGGGACTGCGTCAGTGATTCCCGTCTGCAGATGACCTATGTGAATAGCCATGTTATACAGTCATCAAACATTTCAAAAGACTTCCCTACATCAACTTCTTCTCAGTTATTCTTCAGTAGTCCAAGTAGTCCCATCATGTACATCACTCGGAATTCCCCTACCACTTACGGGCATCTATACTTCTTCGACAAATCTAATTGTTTCCACCGGTAAACAATTATTTGTCCCTCGGCTTTCTCTAAACATCTTCAGCGCTCTTTAAGCTGCTTTTCATACGAGCATCAGCACTTGCTTTGGGTACTCTCGAGAAGGAGCATTGTGTCGCATTCATTGTTTTAATCTCCCGTTTGAAAAATCGTACATAATTATTCCATTGTGCCACCTTGTACATACATGATTGCCCTGACGAAAGGTAGACGTAACATACCTTTGAATAAATTATTGCACGCGCACTTGTTGCGCCAACTCCTGGCGCGAGTGTTCGGCGGAAGGTGTGCTGTGTTCATTGATGTGTGTCAAACCGAGACCCGACATGTAATGCTGATGTGGGCTCCGCAAACAACGTTGCGTATTTCTTTTGTGATTAATGCCCTAGTAATATTAGCCGTCTCAGATGCACTGAGGTTCTTCCCCAAGCCAAGTTACTCACGGTTGTTTACCTGAAGTTGACTATCACGTCACGGATGCCAATAACCCCGGCTTTCTACAAACCCGGAAACTACACCCAATGCATCTTGGTCACCACCAACTGGTGAAAAGTGTACATAAAATGCACGTGTTCAAAGGTGGTGGTCACTGTGCACTAACAAATGATTTATTTCTCATCACACTGTTTGGCCCTTTGACAGTCGTCCATTTTGATTTTAGCGCCGACTTTCCAGAGTCTCTGGACACGGATTGGTGAGTTTGTCCCGAAGAACAATGGTGTACNCCCAAGCCAAGTTACTCACGGTTGTTTACCTGAAGTTGACTATCACGTCACGGATGCCAATAACCCCGGCTTTCTACAAACCCGGAAACTACACCCAATGCATCTTGGTCACCACCAACTGGTGAAAAGTGTACATAAAATGCACGTGTTCAAAGGTGGTGGTCACTGTGCACTAACAAATGATTTATTTCTCATCACACTGTTTGGCCCTTTGACAGTCGTCCATTTTGATTTTAGCGCCGACTTTCCAGAGTCTCTGGACACGGATTGGTGAGTTTGTCCCGAAGAACAATGGTGTACTGAGGAGTGAAGCACACCTCGGAGCAATATGCCTGACGGTTTATATCACTTTTTTAAATATCCGCGACACACCTGCTCGATTCGGAAAGGATAAGTCGTTACTGCGTGGTCATTCAGTTTGGAATGATTCGCATAATTGCCACTTTTGACACTTTTGATCCCAAATAATATGCTTACATTTCTATTAGGTTCGCACCTCAGTAAGAATAGTCAACCTCCCACGAATTATGGTTGCCAAAACCAGTCGTCGAACAAGAGCACTTGGTGTCAAAACCACGATTTCATGGTCTGAAGTCGATCGTTTTTGCCCTAGAGAAAAAGTTCTAGGCCCATAGTCCACACTGGCTCTCCCATGGAAACTGCCGTTAAAGGTGATGAAAATAAACTGGTGGCTTTCATCAGCGCTCCATAAAGTGAGTACTGTCTGATCCCCGTGAACAGCATGTCAGCAAATTTTTTCGACAAAATTTCAGGACCGGAAGTTGGGTTCATCTAGCAAAAGGCAAATTATGCTCTGTTTGATTTCTTGAGGGAAAATCCTGCTTCCCTGTCACACATCTTTGAATTGCATGAAAATCCAAATGGGGACGACATTCAGAGCGCAGACACTTTCACTAACATGATCGCAACAAAAACGGAGCGACTGCGTTGCCTGAACAATGCCATTTTATTTAATGTGTAGATGTGCCACATCCGGACAACATTAAAAAAATACCTGAAAGTTCTTAATGTGGATCCATCAGCACGCGCCTTTACAAGCCTCCATACGAAAAACTAGAAACTTCGTTAACCGCCTTTGCTCAAATTCCTGAGTGAAATGACTAGATGAAAGACCATTAAAAGCCAGGATCTTATCAGGCCCATACCGCCGTTCAAAATGATAAGAATCGTGCTGGACAGGACCCTCCTTCAAAGAGCATGCCAAAACCTCCTAGCGGACACTATTTCCGTTTCTGGGTGCATGGCCACTGACGATTCCAAACGGAGTATGATGCCGTCTAAGCATTTCAAAGTGGGGCTCAGTGATCGCGTAACTTCATCTTGCTGCTAGAGTGTACCAGCGATCCTTATGACAATGTCAACAACACAAAAGCAGATAATAAGTCTGTTGACTTGATCGATCTAGCAGTGAATCTTGTCAATTTCAGTAACCCCCTAAAGTGGAAACAGTACCGACCAAGAATTAACTGACGGAGTGGAAGGTGTGAATAACGAACCCATATCGAGCCATGAAGATCCTCTGGATTTCAACCTATCCGCGCGGAACCGAACGAAACTTAAGAATTTCAACTCATTTGCACAGAAACTGAAACGAAAACGTAAAAATCTGCCTGTCCACTATTCAATAACAAACCGGCGTTTTGGCAGTAAACACGTCCCAAAGGAACACAGAAACCGACCGCCAGCGGGCATCTTTGATGACAAGCCCTCCTCAACCCACCAACTACGAGCAACGTTAGTGTACTCCCTTGGCATTGTAAGGTAAAAACAGGCACAAACACCGAATTTCAGTATCATAGCAACCACTCACTCCACGTATTTCCCATTGCAATGTTGAACCGGATTTTAATTAATACCCCCCAGATTCCCTCTCCTTACATGCAGCACCTTTTTATATTTGAAAATCCCCCACAATGTGGATGCTCACCCAAGAGCAACTAACAGTCTCCATGTTGACAACTTGCATGTGGACGTGACAAATTTACTTCGGCCTAACTAATTTTTGGTTAATCATCTGCCGTTTAAACCCCTCTCACCAATTCCAGCTCCTGTAGTTCCACTACCTCACTGTTGTAGCGACCTCTTAGAATGGCTCAACTTGTTTTGGTATTTTGTCATCAAATTTGACACTTCCGATCGGGACATGTTTGTTTAGCACTATGGTATGTCCTATTTCCGCTAACTGGAATTTCCTCACTTTTCCGTTCCA
>QNGE01008030.1:0-19362 GCA_008508345.1 Paragonimus westermani
TCACTCACATTTGATCGCAGCCTTCGCATTCAGATAGACCGTTTGTGTCCGTTCATTTATATGCTGATAACAAATGAGCTATCTCTTTCAACTATAGTCTGGCTTACCCATACTCGATGGCGAACAGTACCACGAATTAGGGATTTAATTTGATTTCATTCTCCTCTGGAGTCCAATCTATCTGAGGCAGATGATTTGATCATTCTGCAGGCAGACTGGATAGTCTTACACTCTTGATGCTATTCTCTCATCAGTTTCACACGGACCATTGTGACATTTCTCACTTACGTATATGTATATATACATATATACCATTGAAATAATAATCGTTCTATTTACGGTAGAAACTCCTTAATGAGGCAGTTGATTAATCTGTCGAGTGTGATTACGGATCCAATTTGACGAGAACGGAACCGTCTCCCGTGTTCCTATTTTACAACTCAGACTACTGGGTCACGAAGCGTCGCTCAATCGAGCTGAAAGCTGCCAGGCCTCACGGCTTTTCCCCCGTATAGTTCATTGAAACACTGCATTAGGGCGTCATTTTTATGTTTATAAGACTTGTAACACTTAATCATGAAACTGCAACTTAACTTTCCAATGATTCACTTCTGATGTTTATATACATTTAAAAAAATGTGTACAGGATATCCGGTGGCTGATCACGACTCAGTGTGTTATGACTGCAAAAGATGCTTGGCTCGCAGAATTGTGTATTGCACGAAATCCCTTTCAAGTTATGAAAACATGAAACTATGAACGCGCACACTCATTTGCGTGACTGACGTGTATCCTCATCCATTAGGCAACAATGCATTGTCGTTTGCCTTGGTGTCACATCCTGCCTAATGTATACACACGGTTCTAGTGGTCGCTTCTGGTCTGTCGTCTTCCTGGCGTTGAGGCCTGCCCTTTAGTTTCCGAATGTGCACACCATACTACTCACAAACGAAGGTGCACGTTACACAGCAAGTGTCATTAAACACGTCATAAATAGTAATCACTAAACTATCGAGCAATGATAATTAGTTATGTGGGTCCAACAGTCATGCAGGCTGAGTGCGGGCAAGCAACGATAGAATACTAAAGTAAAGTGTCGAAAAGAAATTCTGTGATTTGTACTCTGTTAGGTCACTCAGTAGACATGTTGGCCTGTTTCTGTGGCTCATCAACCTTTACAGTAGTAGCCAAGTGAATATAATGATATGATCCCTGACATTGCGAGTTTGTAGTTAACTGCAGCTCATTTGGAGTCATACTCGTTAGCGTCAGTCTCCAGTGATCACGGTTAACAATATCTAAGTTTTCGTTTCTTCACTTGTACAAGGTCCTCTGCACTAATCCCCCGTTCAACGAGACAAGATTGAAGCCCAGTTTTTTGTTCACAGTAATCGACTTGATTAAGTCGAATTGACCGCTTTGAAACTGCCACGTGTCAATGTGAACTTTTGATTTTTTCTCACACTTAGTTAATGGCTTACAAAAAAACGTTCCACTGACGTCACACAATTTCTGGTAATGAATCTTTGTAGAGCCACCACACCTTGATGTGAACCAGTTGGTGTTCCCACCTCTCGTCGCCGTCTTCACGCGACTGGCGGAATAGGCTGCTATTTATTGAACGTGTTTTATCCTGTTTACTCCCAATACCATGATAGTCAGTTGAAAAAACCTCTGATCCAGGGCTTTGGTGACATAACGCTGACAACTGATTACTAAGTGGTCTAAAAAGGATATTCTGACCTTTTTGAATGTGATTAATCCAGGTAAACTACTTATAACTGCTGAAGTTCAATCTGTTGCGTGTTACGTCATTGCTGTCGAAATACCGCTGGTGCCTTCCATATATGGACTTGCCCTTCGTAGTGGTCTTCACTGCCTTGCAAACCAGTATCTCTTCATGTGCTTCTTCCTCTTTGCAAAATCATGCGAAGCCATGATCAATGTCTCATGTTGTTGGTTCTTCCTATTGCACCTCGAACCCGTGATTGTGCTGCTGTTTGATCGGTCGTTTCCCACTTGTGCCAAAAGAAGTGGTTGGTGGTGTCCGTTTCGGACTAGCCTGCCAGTAATCGAAACCAAAGAAAGCCTAACCATCACCATAAGTGGCTTGTGCTGCGTCGCTTGTGGCTCCACTCACACTACGTATCCAGTGTAAACCCAGATGAATAAGACCAGGAAGTGTGTAAGTGACGCCTTCGTGTTCAGCCCGCCAACGCTGGTTAGCCAACCGATTGGCTAGCTCGAAACCGGAAGCCCTATCTCTCACGAAAGAATCAGAGACAGACTGCGTTAGGAAGAAAAATGTTAAGGATATAACGCAAGAAGTATATCATTGTGGGAGCACACGTTAGTGTACTCCAGCATTGGCCGGATGGACACAAAGGCCCCACTGGCACACCTCCCGGTCCTATTCCTTCGGGTTTACACTGGATATATGGTGTGCGAGTGGAACCGCAAGTGGTGCAGCGCAAGCCACCTGTGGTGATGGTAAAGCGCAGGCGTCCTTTCACTTCGGTCATTGTGACAGACTAATCCGAATCAGATGCCGCCAGCCGTACTCCAGAAAGGATATGAAGGAAAAACGAACTTCTAAGTTGGATTGGACGAAAACAGACAAAACGTCCACCATATAGTACACCAACAATGGTAAAGAAAAAGAAAGGTAGAAGGCCAAAGACATCCAGGTTTCTGAAAGGGGAAGCGGGTGAGTTCGACACGACGGTAGTGGTTGGTTGATGTGAACAAGAAAAAATGGATATAACCTACTTGAGCTCAACGCACTCGTCTCCTGGCCGTCGGTGTACTATGAGAATGTTACTGACCTACTACTCCGAGACGGCCATCGCATTCGCGGCCGCACCCATCGCAACGTTATATAGTCATGTCACCACGAGCTATGGCATCGATGGTCCTCTTGCGTGCCACGCTCTTTCGTTCACGGCAGCGCAATAGTTGCCCACTTAACTTACGGACACCCGTCCAGGTCGTATTTCTCCAGACCGTCCGGTCCAACGCTAAGTCTTCCCAACATCTAAAATCAATGTTACAACGCGAACGACTTACCCGGATAATATTCTAGTATCGAGCTTTTGACCCCCAAGATTTCACTTATCCGATTTCAGTTGTTTTGGAACACGGTCATCGCCCATGCGACTGATATGACCTAGCCAACGAATCTGTGCATCAGTATGGCTACCATCTCGTCCAATTCCGCTCGCCGCAGTACCTTAGTGTTTGGAGCCGTTTCCGACCACAATACCCAAGATGCGTCTCAGACATTGCAAGTGGAAGCGGCACGTTCCGTTGATACAATGTCCGAGTTTCACTGCCGCACATCAGTATAGACAGAAACATTGATCGGTAGACAAACGGCTTGGTGGCCATCTTCAGGCTGTGGTTCCTCTGGACACGTCGTTCAAATCGTCCGAAAGCAGCGCTAGCCTTTATCACGCGAGCTCGTAACTCGCGGTCCGCGAACAGATCTGTGGACAGATTGCTGCCCAAGTAGCAGAATTCTGCGCAATTTTGGGAGCAGCACCTCCACCCTGAGAAGGCTGAAAGAAAGAAAATGTTTTACCTATGGCGGTATCCAGTCGAATCTTGAATGCCGTGGTCAATCGCTGTAGTTCATCTTTACTGTGTGCGAACAGCGTGTTATCTGCGAACAAAAGCATGTGCATCGTTGAGGTATGTAGCTGGGTTGGGGCGCCGAAAAGTCGAATATTTAATGGGCGCCCACACGTCCGGTATTCAAACTCAACGCCGTTCTCCGCCGAGTCCTGAAAATCAACTGTTAGCATGGCAATAAAATATGAATTAACTAGGACTGGAGCTAGAACACAACCCTGTTCTACGCCAGTGACAGTGTTAAAATCATCGCCGATCCACACGAGTGTACCTTCGCCTTCATGCCCACATGCAACATTAGAATGTTGACGAATTTACCCAGCACCGTCCACAACGTCTCGCGGCTCACGGAATCAAATGCTTTGGTGAAGTAGTCCACGAAGAGAGCATGCTGGGGCTGGTCACGTTCCCAGCACTTCTGAATCTGTCGAGCAGCAAACATCAGGTCGATCGTACCTTGATTCTCCCGGAATTCACACTGCTTTTCAGGAAAATTGGCTTCCAAAACGTCCGCATTCAGTCGGTTCAGGAGGATTCTTGCATGCACCTCAGTAGACTAATGCCCTGATAGCTGTCGTTGAATTGCTTGCCATCCTTACCTCCAAACAAACGTACGATGAAAGCATCTTTGAAATCTTATGGCATTATTTCCTGCTCCCAGATGGAATGAACTAGCTGGAGCAAAACGCGCTCCATCGCCGGTTCGCCATTCTTCAGGATTTCACCTGGCAATCCACCTTCAGCTTCAGCCTTTCCATTGCGCAATTGTCTAATCTCTCTTTGCATCTCTGGGAAATGTGAGGCTAGGGGAAGTGAGGATTTGACGGCCTGTCGCGGCAGGCTGTTCACAGTCACTCAGTCAATGATAGCAGGACGGTTTAGCAAGCTGTCAAGGTGTTTGCGCCAGGTTTTCATGATGTCTTGTAGCTGGGTGCACGAAGATCCGCTGTCCACGTCAACCAATGCTTTGGTAGACTGGATGAATGGACTGAAAATTGCCCTAAACACATTTTAAAACTGCTTGTGTTGTTGGCATTCGGCATAGCTCTGCATCTGCTCACATTGCTCCCTTCACCCGTCGTTCTTGACTCCGCGAATACTTCGGAATGTCGTTCTTTTCGATTCACTATCCGGGTCCGTTGTGGAAGCGGCAAACGCTACGTTCTTCTCTCAGACCAAGCTGGAGATAGTCGCGTTGTTGTCGTCCAACCAATCCGGACTTTTCTGACGTTGGATGCCAATCGTCTCGGTGACTGCTGCCGTAATCTGTTCTTTGAGCTGTTGCCGCACTCTCGGGGTTGGTAGACACAGAAGTTCTCCAATTATTTGACACCCAATTTCTGTCGTCCGGATGATCTCAAATGAAGCAGGCTTGCATACATGAATAACTAATCTGGTCCCGACCAGCGTATGGTCGGTGCCACATTCAGCGCCATGCGTCACTCACGTGATACGCACTTCACAAATGTCGCGCTGTTACACTATCACATAATCGAGCAAACACTAATGACCGCTTCGTGGATGAGTCCACGTCGTGATGTCACTCTGATCCATCTGGGATCGGGTGTTCGTGACAGCCAGCTCGTGAGTAGCACACAAACGGAGCAGACGGTCACCGTTCTCGTTGACTGAACCAATGCCGTAGGGTCCAAGAACTCGCGACCAGGCTACCAAGTCGCACCCAACTCGAACGTTCAAGCCACTCAGAACAAACAGTCAGCCACTCACTGGCACCGATCGGATTGTGGCGAATAGGTGATCATAGAAATGGCCCTTTGTATCATCAGTGCGACACATAGTTGGATCATAAACACTAGCAAATGTGGTACATCTCTACCGAGTCGAAGGCGCATCGACAGGATTCGAGGATTGATGCCGCGATGTTCGCCCATCATCAGAACGTTGGCGTGATTATTGACTGTGCAACAGACACAGTTCTCCCGAGCACCGTCTGTCGGGCAACCTATCCAGTAGAAAATGTACCCATCATCTTCTCAGAGCCTACCTTGATCTGCAAGCCTTATCTTACTCAAGTCTGCTACCTTCATACCATAGGGACTCAGTACCACGACGATCAATGCGGTCCAGCGTTCTGGCCGTCTTGTGATGCTGCATCGATCCAGCAACGTGCGCTCATTTCCTGTCCTAACGGACGGCATGTGGCGTCCCTGGGAGTGTCTCAGGTTGGTCTTTGTGTTGCTCAGACTCTAGTGAGCATTGTCTGTTCTAGGATTCGTGCTGAAAGGGTAGTTAAGGGAAGGGGGAGGGTTTGACAGTAGTATATTTTTGTCAGTGCACCCTACTGCAAACAGCAGATAGGGCGACCTGACTTATCCTGCGCGACGGCCGATGCAGTATGGTGTTTGGTTCGTAGTATGTTTGTACAGTTTATATCGGCTTTGGATACTGCCAGGACGCCCAGACCTAGACTGCCAGTGATTAGGGCCTTCAACAAAGCCTGTACCGCAACGCAGAGGGCGATACACACACATGAACGTAATAAAATCGACCAACAACAACAACAACCAAAGAGCAATAGTTACACACAGGCTCGAGAGCCACACCCGTAAAGCCAACACGCTCGCATAGAACCAATACCGTTATGGAGACAAACAAGCCACAAACACACAAGACCAGACCAAGCAAGAACAAGCATCAAACGGAGCCAGTAAACAACACACGGGCACCATCCATAGCAAACACATCTGCCTTTGATCTGGTTGCTCCCCTTTGGCCAATCCGACATGGTTGAACCTGCAAGGACCGAGGTCCTAGTCAGCGTGACCTGCTGAATCAAAGCAACAGACAAGCCTGGCCACCACACCAAGGTAGCAGAAAAGGTCAGAGCCGGAAGAGGTACTGTGTCAGACACTGTCAACCTCATTGCTTGAGTTTATTTTTTACTGTTGCCGCTCCTGTTAAATGCATCGTCCCCCTCAAAAACCGAATCACTCACAACGATTGCCTCATCGCTCTCTCCGAGTTAAACCAAGTAGAGCAGAATAAGCCAGCAATATACGATTGTGCATACAAGTTGGTTCCGATAACGTGACGCACCTGGCTTATTACACAACTACTGCTGACACATTAACTTGCTTATCACTTCTCTTGCGTTCGATCTTTGCAAGCCTCGACGTTTGTGTTTGTGACATGACGCAATAATGTCAACTGTGCCCATTTAACGTCAAGTAATAATTTACATGCTAAGTATTAGAAAATTTTGGTTGATGTAAATTGAACGCAACTAACAAGTGATCGCAGCTGTCACATTCCTACAGACTTTTCAGTCAGCGCCCTTCGAAAAGAAGCACCGTACTCGAGTTTCGCCCTCGTTGGAGCTCGTCACTGGTGCTTTGTCTTTTCACGGCCGGAGTCAAAAAACCGGATATGCTTTCATGGGGCAACTTTGTTTACTATTGTGCCATTGACCTCACACTAGATACTACTTAATCATCATATGTAAACGCTCAGACATATTCGCTTGTAACTAATGCTTATGTTGTTGTATTGTCTCGAGAAGAAACACAATGACTGCCCTATTATCTCCTGTCGATGATCCCGCTACTAGCACTTCTCTCCAGTTTGAAATCACAGAAGTCATTCAACTTATTGAGCGGTATTTCGATTACTAATGAGTAGTAGGAAATTTTTGGTCGATTTAAGCTGAATCTCTCGCAATTGATTTCGGCTTTTGTATTTCTGTAGGCTTTCCAGCCAATCCCTTTCGAATAGAAGCACTGTATTCGAGTTTTGCTCTTTTCAGGGCTCGTTAGTGATGCGTTTTCTTTTGCTGCCATTTTTCTACTCCTACCTACGGGGAAGTTTAGTGTGTGGCGTCGAACGAGTAAAACAGACCGATTGCCAGGATGAAAGGTTTAATCGTGAAGCCAGGTGTGTTCAGATACAAACTTTTGAGGAACTGCGGAGCTGCAGTTTAGCGAGAGAGGGAAAGGAAGTTGTGTGACTTACACTGGGTTCAATTCAGTTGGGTATGAGGGTTTACCAATGGCTATATTGAGTCACAATGATCCAGTTCAATATGTGTCTCTAATCTGCCTAGAACTAGGTATATCTTGTAGATTGCGACATCCCACTGGTGTAGGTTGTAGTTGCCAATCAATTGATGTGTTATGTGGCCGGGCCATGTCCCGTCCCGTTGCTAAACGTTAGTTTCGTACAGTAGGTTGATTCTAATTAATGAAGTTGACTTACGTAGACGAAGCAGAGTCAGTTGTGCTGCATTCCACTGGCCGGAGTTTGCGGTATCCGTAAGTCAAATCCCGGCACTGAAACGGGAGTCGATTACTTAATTTAAAGTGCAAAAGGCGACGGCTCTTCGATACTGTTTCTCAGATCCCTGGTTACCGAATGCCTTTCACGGTTCATGGTTTTTTTTGACGTTAGACGTTCGCACAGGTGAAGGTCATATTCGATCTACTCAACCGCATTGATCTATTCGTAAATTATCCGATGTTCCTTGTGTGGTTTGCCCTTTTTCTAGACCTTTTTCTATCTTACTTATCACGTACTTCATTCTTTTCCTGAATTTCTCACATGTTGTATCACCGTTTATCGGGCGTAATGCTGTTTATTGGTCACATACATGGTTTTCATGTTAGCACATGATAATGTGATAGGAACATATTTCCTTTCTTTCCTACAGAACACCCATGAACCGGCCGACCATGTTGACACCAAAACGAATGAACACCAGTCTTTTCTGGATGTGAACAATTCACAAGCCCAACCACACCGTTTTCACTGGGCCGGCATTCCACGCCCGTCCACAGCAGACCGTTCAAACATGTATTTAGCTTGGCTTTTACTAGTCCTACAAGCACTTACCGGTGTCGGTGCATTGTTGTTTTTTTGCGAGTCCGTCTTCGCCTACGGCGGTGCCTCTTGGCTCAAAGTCTATGGCGTATCGATCGGACTACCCCAGATGATCTTCACATCTGTTGCGGCGGTTTTGATCAGACGGGTACCGCGAAAACAATTCCTTCATTGTAGCACCATAATTATGTCGATAGCTTATCTGTTATTGGGCTTGTTACTCCAGGCAAGTTTTCTTATCAGCTTGCACCTCTCTGTTTATTGTTTCTTCTCTGTTTTTGTGTGCATACTGTAATGAGCACCGTGAATATGCCCGGTTTAGTCATGAGGAATACTCACACTGTAATGTTTCGTGAGGATATCAATCAACTCAGGCTCTGGATCTTGTATCACCACACCTGTTTGTGGACCACGTGTTCACTTCAACTGACTATTTTGCCGTTACCAATTCTCACGGTAGCCGTTGACAGATTTTGTCGACACTTATTAGTGGATTTCCAGCAACTGACATTAGTCACTGCAATCATCTCATCACAAACAATACTCTGAAAACCGTTAGGTGTCCAAATCTCGACACTTCGAGATAGCTCGTGATAACGACATAGATCTTCATTCAGAGGGTTGCATGCTCAAACCCCGCTTATTCCGCATGTCCTGCCCTAAGTTCAAGCAGACTGACTGCGTCCAGCCTACGTGTGACACAAAATGTCACTGGAGGATCAATGCCTCTCAATGTGAATGCCGGAAGCTTAATTTAAGATTTTTCTTAACTATAAGTATGTTATTTCAACGCATACTGCCGTTATCCTTGAATGTGATTGTGGAAATGAAGGACGAAATCACTTAAACTGTGACATTTTCTTCTCCTAGGTCATTCTAAATCTCATTAGAAAGCGTATATGTAGCGACTACAAGAGAGAACATGGCTTCCGCACCATTTCCTATGGTTAATATCTTCCGTCAACATAGTTCCAGTGTGTTGCAGATGTCTTGCACAGAGCTACACCTTACTGCATTCTGCGTTTGCCAACTACGATGGTCGATCAGTCGGCCTAAGTTGAAAGCATCAGCAATGACCGATACTATACCTGCTTCTAGACTGACCTGACGAGTTATATAAGCTGAACACATTCGCAATGACTCCCAGATTTTGCACTCCCATAACTTTTAGACCAGCCTCTTTCGGAAAGTGTTTTGCGCCCTTTATAGCCCATCAGACTACCGATGCATGTCCTTGTCACGATTCACATTCATCTGGGACATTGGACTCGATCAAATTATCACACCTGAATGCCCAGCTATATTCGCTTGTGTGAAGATTACCCGATCATCTAAAGAGGAAACGTTGTAACGGTTCTGTTAACTTTGACTGCTGATCCCAGTTTTAGGACTTCTTAGTTTTGTTAAAATCACAAACTTCATCTAACTTACTGTCCGGCATACTAACCGTCGACTAACACCACGTGTCAGTTGGCCAGTTATATTGTTAACCCACGTTTTCTCTCGTTTGTGATCTAATGTCTGCACACCTCCTGCCGAAAACGCGCGCGCATCAACTACATGCATCCTAAGTTTTTTTGGTTGAGTACAATTTAGTTGAGTTAAAACTCCGGTCTCGCACCCTTATGAAATAGTCACGTTGATCACTGTTCCACCGACAACCTTTAACCGGCCCGAAACTCGAAATCTGTATGTATGGTACAGCTGTGACCGGTTGGTTCACATCAGTCATATCCCATACTGCTCGTCAGCAATCTCCAATTTAATCACCGTTACTTTTTCTCAACTTTCTCAGTTTCAAGACCTAAAACCAAACGCACCGTTGCTAGTTGTGCCTATGGTTTTGTGTTTGGTTGGCTATTCGTTGGCCTGGGGTCCACTACCCATTGTGATCGCCAGCGAACTGCTTGGCACACAATTTATTGGTTTCACAATAGGAATTGGGATGACTCTGCATTGGCTCGTCAGTCTGGCTGTTATATTTCTGTTTGAACCAATCCTGGCAATCGTTGGGTCATTCGGCTGCTTCGGGCTCATGGCTGTCGTGTGTTCCACCTGCGGCATCTTCATTCATTATCATCTACCGGAAACAGGTGGTACCACTTCCAATGTGCAAGTGCGTGTTGTATGACTTTAATTGTCTGATTCTAATACTGATCAGGCCGTTTAACTGGTTACACAAACGATGTTTATTCATTTACATTGATATAGCAAATTGTGCTCATCTCCAGTCTGTCTTTGTATTCGCCCTTAATCTGCCATTTTGAACTAGAACCCTCTATTCTATCAATGTCGGAATCGTTTATCTGGATCACAGTGTAATCACAGTGGTATTGTCATCAACCGTCAAACTTGATGTCACTTGTTCCAACTATGACTATTGTGAATACTCCTGCCAATCTAGGGATCATCTGTGAATACCTAGTTTATGTATCTGTGCGACTACATACAGCTGGGGTTCGAGCTCAGTTTTATTATGGTTAACCTCTTTCATGTCTTTACCCCCCCCCCTATTTATTGTTCAGTGTGGACCGCTCAATCTGCCTACGAAGTCTGACTGCACTACATTGAGTTCATGTGGCGAAATCAAGATACCACGGACCAAACGAATATGAGTGCCAATCGACAGTTACGCTTCCTCATGTGAACCAAGCAGTCCATACTCTTCTCATCACTATCCGGTCACCTTGTTGGGTCATAAGAGCTTTCCGACGATCCTTTCATTCCGTTTTCACATACACGACCGTTTGGGTTGTTAGTGAACCACTGGCATGTTCATCTTCCATGTTCTTTACACGCACATATACGCGCTTTCACAAAATACGATTGACGCAAATCGTCTACTCTGTGTCATCCCACTAACATGTTGTTATCAATCGACTTACAACATATCTTCAACGTGGCCTATTGTGTGACTTGTATCCCGCACCTTTCTCACCAAATTCCGGCACCATCACGCGTTTCTCCGGTCTGTCGGTCTCACTGGTTGGTTAAGTTAGATATACTTGCGTTTCTTTGGCTATTCACTTCTGTGTTTCTTTTGGAGGTCAACAATTCTTTGTAACTGTTATACGTTCCTTACTTAAAGGTACGCTTGAGGTTGCTTCATGGAGTATCAACAAGGGACGCGTTAGCTAGCCGATGCCCGCGAGAGTGATGAGTTAACTGACTCATTTCACATCTAGAAGTGGAAGTACTATTTGGAGCCAGTCTGTTCAAGCATGTGATGCTCGAGCCCAACAACTGCAATGTACACGCAGTATCCTTCGAATTGACATAGTATCATAGTTATCTCCAACTCTAGATCTGGATCGGATTTGGAACATTCGTAATTTGTTAACCAGGCGTGTCTATTGCACCTGCGACAAAACTGATTAAAATGAACCGTCCGATAATCGTGGGATGCTATAAATGCAGCCGAATCCGAAGGTCTTTTGAATAACCTGAACAAGCGTTGCCTTTAAATCCTTAAATATAAAAGGTTTTAACAATTAGGTCCCCTCCTGGTTGGACTTATAATTGTGTACGACAGCTGTTTTTTATTCGCCCATACTACTTACTGTTGAATCAAAACTTTGTGCCGTAACAATGTGTTTTTGTAAAAGTGGTTTTTTTTTCTCTCACGGAGGAATCTAGATCAGTCTAAGTAACCGTGACGAATGTATCATAATAGACAAGTTTCGTTGCAATTTTGGTACAGATTGTTAGACGTGTATTGTGTTCTTGAAACCTATAACCAATGTTCTACCACTGGACAGCGCTGAGAGGTGCAGCAGTTTTCCAAGCTGTTGAAAACTCAAGGCAGTTCAACGAGGTTCAGGTTTGGTTCAATTCAAAACGCTCAACGATTTTTAATTACTATGTATGTTCCTGATTCCCATGTTACTAATACGGGCCATTGACGCCTTGTGAGATGAAAGCAGGTGTCGAAATGTAGTAGGCCACACACTGTACAAGCCTGGCCAATCAATCTACACAATTCGGGTTACGTGTGAAAATCACTCGATCGATGCACCAATTCAGAATGAGTTTTAGTTTATGCAGACTAGGTTGTGGCGGACACCTCTGTTTACTTTGGTCGACTGTATTCACAGACACGCATCTACGGTCCACACGTTCATAACTGGTGAGCACAGCCAACCTCAGTCATTCCAGCAGAACTCGCTCGCTGCGAGTGGCCTGTAGACTTGATGTTTTGTTGTCCGGTCTTAGTTACAACCATGCCCTTCGATTTCTGTTGCACCGTTCCCCTGTTCATTCGGGTACCGTGGTTCACAGTTAAGTGTCAATGGTAACTAGGTTGGGAACTTAGCTTGGGCTGTAAGGAACTTTAATTGGTTCATGGGGGACTTGACCAACAAAAGTTATGGTGATTCTTTCAAAACGATTTTCCCGAAACTCCTCAAATACATCCCGGAACTGTTTATGGGGCAACAAAATCCGGGACGTAGACCAAAAGCCGTGCGCAACAAACGGTCGGGTGGGCGATCGGGCAAAATACGTCGCTGAATCTACAGCCAACCAGTCTGGATGCGCGTAGGATATATATGCGCATTTCCAGTCAACTCACTCGGCCTCATCGTCTCAGTGTTTTGGTCACCATGGTCCACGATAGATAACACCTGGCTGTTCATACGAGTCCCTGAATGCGTTTTAGCGCTGGAAAGACAATGCTGAACTGAGAATCGATGTGCGCCGGGGAGTGCAAATGGACAAAGTGAAGATGTATTTTCCTAACGGATTGTGCCATCACGATAGTTTTTTCATAAAACAATAAAAAGCTGCATTTATAAACGAAACAGATTCACAAATCCCTAGAAGACCGATCTGAACTCACCAATTTTTTCATAGAATCTGAGGCACGTCATTGCTGTTTTTTAGGTGTCACAGCTTTCGCTGATTCTGACGTAACCTTATACCCATGCCTCGAAAACAGTAGGCGTCGCGTGGCAACTCTCAGTTTTGTTACCTCATCACTGAGCCGGGTCGTCCGACTTCCTGTCAACGTCTTATCTGACCATTTCATCTGTTTTGTAATGAAAACAACTTGTTGCCTGTTCAAGGTCATTGTGGACTACTTTCCTGCTCAAGGTGTTCTGTTCTTTTGAAATCCGTTTTGTCCTGAGAAACGATTTATCCGGGATTCTAGGACCGTTTGGTTTGAATCCACATGAAACATTCGCATCATTGCAGGTTTCGGTTAGATGATTACGACTTAGGATACTGGGTTAACATATGTGGGTTTTAGCCGAACTAGACGGGGCGGGGTAAAGAGCGTAACGCACTCCATACACGTATCGTGTTTTTTTGTTCGCAATCCAACTTCCCCAGCACTGTGCGGACTGTAGGTGTAGATGCTTCTGATAGCGGTTTAAAATTGATACTTTCGTTTCACCGAAGGCACTGGGCTGACTAATTCGATGTGTGTCTGTCCGACTGCCCCCCGTTATGTTATGTTGCATTACGCCCTTCTCAGTTCAGTTTGCCGGACACAACTCGGTCTGGAATTTATCATGCTGAAATCAAGTCGCATTGTTGGGACGTACCACTGTACGCTGATGGATACGGTTTGCATGTGTTTAAAGACCATTTGTACATTCCATGCAACAAGTATTCGATCTTCATCGTAGACATTGCATCTGATCAACGCGTATCTATGAGACGAGTAAATGTGTGGCGCACCAAACTATCTACTGTATAGTGTTCCGCAACACACGAGTCAATACCTTACCTTGATGAGATAGTAATCCGCAATATATTTTATCAGATTCCGTATTTGAATCAGAACTGATGGAATCCGCTAAGTATAGGAATCTGCCATTTCCCGCTGGAGATGTTCTGTTCTGTTGATTGGTCGACATTATGGCCACGCACATGATGCCATCAATTTATGTTATAAATGAATTTACACTACTGTAAATTATGTTAGTAGTTTATAGCGATAGTGGTATCACGCCGCACAAGCACGGTGATGAATACAATGCACTTTGAAATTCGCGGTTTTATCAATTCCAACTGTGCTCGAGGTTGTTTCTACCCTATTTCGTATATTCAATGGACTACAAGGAAATTTGTTTTGTGTCTGAAAATGCACCAACATTTTAAATAAGACTGAAGGATTTTCAATAATTAAAAATCCCATTGCCTCATGAGCTCATTTTCGACGTTGTTTTATCGGCAGCTGTGGAGAAAAATATGCCATTCTGTTTACACCCCGAGGTATTGACTTTAGCTATCAATCAGGAGTGTATCCATGTGACCAAAATGTATGTATTAACTTACTTACTGGAAACGAGCTCGTTTCCTCTCTGTGTGGGCGTTCATTATCATCCAGCCGGCCTTGTCTTCAGTCACTGTTTTTGTTCACATACAGTGTTATTATCTTAGCTTTAATGCTTTATCATCCCATTTGGTGTTGAGGTGCTCATCTTGGGTTATTGACTTTTTTGACAAATCGCCATGGCGTTGACCACATTATTTCTTCGTACAATCGGATTGATTTAGCTAATGTGTACTCACACACCTGCTCTGTCATCAAGTGCTTTCCTGTATCCTGATACAATTGCAGTGGGTGAATTTCAATTTATTAAATGTAATTTTACATACTGACAAACCATTGTTTGAATGGTGCAGTCCTGTTAGCTAAGAGGTGTACATGATATGCTGAGAGCCACTCACCTAAACTAGGCTCTTCTGCTTCTTCACCTTGGCCTTCTGAACTTCTCTGTCTAATCGGGTTGCTGGTGGATAAATTTGCATTTAAGTGACCCGTTTGAGTTTGACTGATAGATACTTGTGTTTAATGGGACCATGGTTCGAATTTGAACCGTCCCGACTCATGACGGGACGCGAATTAAGTTAGACACTCTTTTGGTCGACTTTCATTAGTAATCCATTGAGTTCTATTAGGTGAGCGTGTGGTTTATCCAACGGATGAAGCTGTGAGTTTGACTTAAATTTCTGTAGCAAATCGTTTGTTATAGAATACCCGTTTGGTCAGTAAGGATTCCGTCCATCTAAACGAATTCAGGTATCTCTGCATGACACTTTCCCAAGCCGTAGCACGCATTTCGCAACTATTTAGCTTTGCAATCAAGAAACTCGGTTTGATCTGCGTCCCACTCTACACAACCATCTTAGTTCATCAACCGAACTGCACTATGGTACATCACCAGTTATCTAATGGTTAACTGAGCTACTGCACATGTTCCTCACCTCTCCCGTCGAACCGCTTTTTACACTACCTTAGGGCGGATGTGCCTGAAGGCATGCGATCTGGATTGAGATCTGGGTTAAACCAACCTCGAACGAGCGGCAAGAAACATGCACGCAGCAGGTCATTCATTTTCTCTTATTTATTCACAACGAGCTACTTTACCGCAACCAGCTGAGTTCGAAATTACGGCTTCAGGTTGAAATAGATTGTGTTTCCGTACATTCCCGAAAACAGAACCACACATGTCATTCACAAGTACTTATCATCTGGAAACTTCCATATAATCGAGGTTCTTATGGGATCCTGATTGAGTTACTAGTCGCAATGAGTAATGTAAACTAGAGTCTAGGTCCAAAATGGCCAATGTTAATCCGGTAGCATCTCAGGGAGCTGTAGCTGTACCAATGACTTACAAAAAGGATAACAATTTGAAAGATATAGGCACACCACTAAATGTTAATTGTCTTCTAACGAATTTGTGGTGGTTATCTCTGTTTAACTAAGCGAACGGTTTAATTATCCAATCAGAAGCACTCCGTGTAGGCCTTCATTCCGACCACAATGGTTTACCTTCAACTACTCACTCTTGGTATTCATTCTCTATTATTATTAAGACAGATGAATTCGCACTCCGGTTCAGCTCCGAATCGAACACTAATCCATCAGGCCAGGCACCCGGTGTTCAGACAATGACCGAACTAGAACTCATTCACGATTTTTTTCTGCCATACTTGTCAGCCTGTTGAACAGTGTGGATGCTGATCGACATTTGAAAAAAATGAGTGCAAACCAGTCCATCTGAATTATTGTTACTGCTGAGTAGTCAGTTGATTTAAAATTGGACGTCACATCGGTTGATTGTATCTTTAGCACTTAAGCAGACTTGCTAGCCAACCTCTCTCGAAACGAACCGTTAGACACACTTCGCTTCTGTTACAGGTCATCAGTAATGCACGACCGGATTGGGAACTCCAGCCACACATTCACAAGGCAACTGTGTTGATCACTGTTTCGTTTACTGTTAACAGTCCGTCCCGAATAGCCAGATACCTCAGGGTAGTGCTCTGATCGACAATTAAGGTCTTGTAGAGCAATTTGAATCAACTTGTAACGAAAATACGGTCCTGTTTACGACCAGCTCACATGCAATGCGTCGGTCATTCTTCGTTTAACTGTGTGAAGTACTGAGGCCGTTGCCCAATCAGGCAAGTCGTGGAGAGTTGCGGTGGTTTCCTGTGAAAACCGACCCGTCGAAGAATGACTGCTACTCAATGAGGCTCATCTGGGCACTCCATAGCTAGTAGTGAGTGAGCCCATATAAAACCACAGCGATTTGACAGCTAGGGCTGTCTTTTTTATGTCCGGGCCAGATACCTGGTGCTACTTGAGCCTGAGAGCTTTTTTATCCACGAAAATGTATATCCTGTCTAAACGGACTGAGTTCTGGAAAACGCCTCATCTAATTCTTGTCCAAGTATGGATGCTTTTGGTCAAATTTCACTGGAATCCCACGACCGGTTTTATGGTTGTTGCAGCCTATCAGGCTGCAACAGCCATGTATGTGGTGTGTGTATTCGGTCAACTTCGGCCACATCCTATTACAAGTTCGGTAGATGCACACGGTCCAGATGGTAATAACACGTTTGTACAGCAGTGAGCTACAGCCGTATTGCAGGATGTGTCGAGCTGGTAGTATCAAGAGGCTGATTTCATTAAGTTCTCATGATCCATGCATTTCTCTTGGTACTGAAAATGTGGAACACAATAGAGGTGGTCGAATTACGCACGTCATGTTCCCGTTTACCCAGAAGACGACCGCGATATTACAAGCTGTGTAACATTATACTTGGTCATTTTAATATTGGGACAAAGTGGTCCGGACCGAAGTCTGAGTTTATACTCAACTACTAGATGGCCATTCCTGGACATGGCGACACTTAATCAACCATTTTAAAGCAACGGTGGCTCAATCCTTTTGTGACGCGCCATTTGGTTTACTGGAAAAAACAGGCTAGCAGTACCCAACAGCGCAATAAGCAGAAAGGTTTATGCAATGTTACCTCCCGAAGCCTTGTGTTACTCGTGACTGACGTCTTGTATGATTGCAGTGCATGCACAACATGGATCATCGAACGTGTGGGAGGGTGGAAAACCATGGAAATACACTGAGTACCTTAGCCACAACCCTCCACACTTGTCAATCCAGTGTGACATGTCTTGGATTGTTTACGTGAGCATCTTTTGGTAGCAAAATGTAATGCAGTGTACCCTTCCAAATAACTTCTGCTCTATCCACTGATTATTTCGCTACAAAATTGTTCAATATGTGAACAAGAACTATACGTTCATATTTGTTAGCGCATTTTCGAAATGTAAGTTGAATGTGAGAGGTTCTGTTGTGTTCTTTCCTATTTAATTCAGCCGTTGAACTTGGGACTGTTAAAAAATGGAATTTCTGAATTCCCTGACCCTCGAGACCAAACCAAATAAACGACTTTACTCCTCAGCATGATCTGTGGTGCGCTGTCCACTTTATCGTGGGACTACAATTAAATGAACTGTGAACATAAATCAAGCATTGGAGAAACCATCAAAAGAAGTGTTTTGGACGGAATGCTTGCTTTATTTTTTTACAGTCGATAAAAAATTGTCGAAATTGGTTATGTGGGAATGTTAACGATGTTCGAATAACGTTCACCTTCCACACACACGGTTGGCGGCATCCGATTCGGATTAGCCTGTCACAGTGACCGAAGCCAAGGGACGCCTGCGCTTAGCCATCACTGCAATTGGCTTGCGCTGCACCAATTGCAGTTCCACCAACACACCACATATCCAGTGTAAACCCGAAGGAATAAGACCGGGAGGTGTGCCAGTGGGGCCTTTCTGTCCAGCCGGCCAATGCTGGTTAGCCACTTGATTGGCTAATAAGGAAAGGAAANTTCGCTATATAACAGTCCCACAAATTTTACATCACTTGCTAACGTGTAGCAGGGACTGATGATCCTCTTCGCCAAATCATTTATGTATACGAGGAACAGCAGGGGACATAAAACTGGCCCTTCTGGAACGCCACTGGTGGCATGTGCAGTGTACGACCCTGAGCTCTCTACCTACTTATTAAGACTCCTATTCTACAAGAACCCTTTCAATCATGCTAAAACATCGGGAGATATGTTAAACGCCCCCAAATTCAACATTAAAAGTTTGTGATTCGCCGAATCAAAGGCCCTCCTGAAATTTAACTGGCATGCCTCAATATACTGCCTCCTTTCCAGCCGTAGAGTGATCACATCTGAGAAAACAAGTAAGTTAGATAGGCAAGATCGCTTCATTACAAAGCCATGCTGCTGAGTCGTCACCACACTTACTTAGTGGCGTGTTGCGCTATGTTATCCCTTAGGATCCTTTCAAAAACTTTCAAGATAGCTGACGTAAAACCTGCGAGTCTATGGTTTGAGATTTCCTCTTTACTACCCTTAGCGGTGTAGCAGTGGCCACCAATCAGTTCACGAGAAGTTTGGCTCCACCAAGCGGTTTGTTAAGTACAATAACCAACGGAATAGCTAATACATCAATAAGCTGTCTCAGCTGAAGGTCATCTGCAACCGCTGCATTCATAAAATTCAGCTCAACCAACTTTTAGTGCTCGTCGCACTAAGTCGCGTTTTCCCCAGATACGC
>QNGE01008031.1:0-19359 GCA_008508345.1 Paragonimus westermani
CAGACAGTTCACCGTAAACCCTAACCTGAGCTGAAGTATGGCGGCATGTCTCAGGTTAACTCACGGTTTGTCAGCTGGAGGCTGTTAGTTAACAGTTTGATCTTGGAACGAAATGAAACAGAATTTCCTAGTGTAACTCCACCCGAAAGCAATAACGGGAAAGTCCGACTCAGTTTTTCGTCCTGCTGCTCATCTTTGACGCATCTGAAGTAGTTGAGCCTGGAAGGACTGAAGTCCCAGTTAACATAATCCTCCGGTAGCTAAAAGGATTAGGCTGGACTCACTCCTATAAACAGCTGACCGCGTTCAAGGGACGTAAATGTATCTTCTACCCAAGACAGTGAATGATGACATTGCTGCATGTGAACGTTGTGATTATAATTTTATCCAATCTGATATCTGAGTTTTTTCTACATCATTTCGTATTATATTGACTCGATGACCTCTCGCACATCTGTGTCCGTCACTCTGCAAATTCCATTTTTACTCACCCGTAGTCGTTTCACTGCATTGTCTAGTGCTAGATCTTTGTTCATTTCACAGACATCCTGCTGTCACATGGGGATGAACAAAATTCCGTTTTTCTCTCTTTTCACCTTATCCCACTTCACTTATTTTTTCTACTCACGTCATACACCGTCCACGTTGTATGCTAAGTTTCACCGTTTCGGTACTGCTTACTACAATTCGTGTGAAAGTATCAGTCATATAGATTTCTTGCTAATTCCTGTGCTTTGCTTTCGCGTTCATTTGACTGTATGTTGTACTATTTTGCAGCCTTGTTCTTTTGTTTGCTAGCGGACGCATAACATTACGGTAGAAAACCTCATGTCTTGTTTTATCTGCGGATCGACATTTTTCGTTTGATCATCGTATATTCATCCATGTTGCATACGCTATCAAAACTGGTTCATGTCGTGTCCCAGGTTAGTATATTCTTACATTCGACGTTTATTTGATGCAGGTGCCCAACTCTGGTTTGCTTATGTGCACCCGATATGCATTTTCCCAGTACACCAAACCGATTTTTACGGACGCCATAGAAGCTGTTAAAGATATCCCATCCAGTTGCACCATACTTTCCGGAGGTCTTTTTACTTAAACGAATTACGGTGTGTTTTTCTACTCAGGTTTTGGAATATGTGGGATCCCGGAGAGTTTGCTCCGGGCACTGGCATGCACAGGTGTTAGTGATTTGACCGTAGTGAGCAATAATGGTGCTATCGAAGACGTGGGACTCGGACTTTTGATTAAAAACAACCAGGTAACAGTACGGCTGTTTCGTTGAGTCACTGTTGTGCCTTAATTTTGTGTCTTAATGTCAATCCATTCAGCCTAGTCTTTTCTGAGCCAGACTACCATTGTTTCCAGAACTACCTATTATTTCTTGAGTTTCTTCCTGCCACGTGTTCTCGGCAGTTTTCATATGTTCGAATTTTGTTTTGTTTGCATCACTGTGGTGTAGTAACTGGTGGTTCTGTGTGTACTGCTGTCAGGGTCAGTGGCATCCCGATCCATGGAACAGATGAGTGCTACTCAGCTGATGACATTGATGTCGGTGATGTTTTTCGTCGTGTGGTCGAGGCCGTTCAATTTCGCTACTAGTTTCCTGATTCTACAGAGTAGCCTGGACTAAACTAAATCATATGACCGGACACCACCTCTGCTTCGACCAACACAGTCATATGTCACTGTAATATCAGCGATCGGTGACTGGGAGTCATGCCGACTTCGCCTTTACCTCCATGTTTTCCCTGTTTTATCTCTCTTACTGCGCCAGTGCCATCTTCCTAGTTTGGAGGTGGATCATGGCAATTTATGTTTGATCCCTCGTTTCCAATCATCAGTGTGGATTGTTGCAGATAATGGACTGCCGTGGATACGTGTGTTAGGTCTTGTGGTCTAAGTTGTTCACTTGCTTCCTACGGATTGCTGATGTCCTCTTGTCCTGATTTTTGTTATTCAACACGTCTAGATCAAACGCATGATTTCATCTTATATTGGCGAAAATCCGGATTTCGAGAACAGATATCTTCATGGCGATATCGAAGTTGAATTTAATCCCCAGGGCACCATGATCGAACGTGTGCGCGCTGGAGCGGCTGGTATTCCGGCATTCTACACACGAACTGGATATGGAACTTTGGTTCACAAGGGCAACTGCCCTATACGTCACGACAAAGCAGGCAACGCGGTTCTATTGAGCAAGCCAAAAGAAGTGGGTTAACTTTTAGTTCTCATTGTTATCTTACTGTGAAAACTTCAGACTGGGAGTAACCAGCAATGTAGGCCACATTTAATTCTTTTCACTGTTTTCTATTGTGGCACACTTTTGATTCTGAAACACCTTCCCATCACCGTTCATCTTGTACACTCAATACTTACACTGTCTTGTCTATATGTGCCTAACACTTTTGAGCTCTGTTTGGTACACGCACATTTTTAGCTTTGGGAATAGGATACGTTTGTTTGAGAGACAATATTGTGGAACGCGGAACAAGCATTTCGACACCATTTTCCTTCTTTTACTAATTACTCATTCTGCTGCTAACACACCTCGGCTAGTATCGTTCTTGTTCGGACTCATCACGTGAGAATAACTAGACTGAGATTTAAACCGAGAACTTCCGTTTAGAATGAGAAATCGCAATCTATCCGACCACTAGCATCGCACGGTACACGGCAATTTGGTTTGGTTATTCAGCTTAGTTTAGTGTTTTCACAAGTTTCCGTTATTGCCTCCTGGGTGACGATGTGTGGGCGTCGAGGGACGATAACAGAAAATTGAATGATGAAGGTGGCAAAGACCGCGTCAACCTTGTTTCTAAGTGATTCTCAACATGATATTGTTGCATCAGATTCAGTTGCCTCACTAACCTTCGGCCACACACTTAACTTTATGTTGCAGTTTGTTGAATGTTTGTCGTCTGGTTTTTTGTTTTCATGTCCTACTTGTTGCTTAGGAAGGGGCTGACAATGTTACCTTTACATAGCTGAAAGGATAACGTGTTACATAAGTTTGCGTACGTTCTTTTTTAGCATAAGGATTGTCGATTCCAGTCTCAGTCTGAGTTTTGCAATCTGATTAATGCAATCATGCATAGGATCGATCACAGCACACTGTATTTTTGAGATTGGGTTTGATTTAGAATTCTAATTCTGACTGGTATTAAGTGGTCATGGAGCCGGATCTGAACCCGTCCAACCGATAGATTGTACTCAAGCCAAATCAATGCTTCAATGGGATCATCGTAACTATGATTTTTCCTACTAAAAAGAGACGATTTTGTTGATATACATTGAGTGTTATTTACGTTTATCATGTCCCACTCTTTATCGTCCTATAAATACCGATTTGTCGTTCAGTTTAAGCTTTTATCAGCCCGTGTGTTTGTCTGGTGAGAATCACCCCTTTGCAAGGTTTGGATGAAGTGGTCAGTCGGTTACATCGATTGGGTACTTCGCTGCCTCGTTGGTTAGTCTCTTCCGTCCATTCAAGCAACAGTAACAGTGAATTAACGTTACCTCAGTTATTCTGAAAATCGTCCAACTTGTTTTTTTCCACGTTTCATGATCCAATGGTCTTTAATTGTTGTTCAACCTGGTGTTCAGTTTTTTGTCAGCGCTTTTTAACCACTTGTTCAACGCTTGTTCGTGATGTTTTTTTAATATCCGGACCAGGCGCGAGTATTCAATGGCTTGGAATACATTTTGGAAAAAGCAATCGTTGGGGACTATGCTCTGGTGCACGCATGGAAGGCAGACCGTGCAGGAAACCTTATCTTTCGGTAGGCGTTCGTGGCTGCTGTAGCCTCTTCAGGAATTTTAAACTTTTATGCTTTAACTGTGGTTCGAGCCGACGATCATGTGATCAGTAAACAGGCAGCATTACAACTATGCTACTGGCAGCTCGTTATTTCGAGTGTGTATGACTTTTTTGTTGTCAATTTATACAACTTTTTCGAGCTTTGAACATAGGCGTGCGGAATGGTACGCTGCCTGATCTATTGCTTGGCATATTCTACTATACCTCACGGGGCTTGTTGGGTTTGGCATGCCGCCGGATAAAGGTTCTGGGTTATCTGTTTGTTTCAGTTATCGACCATGAGGTCTGTTGTGTGGTTCACGTTTATAGTGGTTGGACGGTTTTGTGGGTCCCATTGTGATAAACGGTTAATACGGACACGAATGTTTGTTTACTTGATGGCTAATTGCACGTTTGATATTTCAATTATGCATTTCTGTGTAGTACTTGTTCGATGGTGTCGCTACACTCATCGAGGCAACATAGAACATCAAACCGATTAAGCTCCATCATAGTTGCTCTTGACGTTAATTATTGCAACGGATATTCCAGTATCACATATCCCTTTTATATTACGTTTGAATTTTCCACGTGATCGGACCAGTCGTGGATTTTGACCAACCCGTAGTTTCTTCTTTTTATCGATTATCTAGTAAAACTGCCCAAAATTTCAATTCAACCATGGCTAAAGCAGCCAAGGTTACGATCGTAGAAGTTGAGGAACTGGTTCCTATCGGTTCATTGGACCCTGATCAAGTTCATCTCTCTGGCCTGTTTGTTGATCGGATTTTGGCCAATGTACCACGGAATACTCGAATAGAACGTCGTACAGTCTATTCCCCACCACCCGCCAGCGACTTCATTCCGCAAGAGTAAGCGAATAGTGGT
Organism: Paragonimus westermani; assembly: GCA_008508345.1. NCBI lineage: Eukaryota > Metazoa > Platyhelminthes > Trematoda > Plagiorchiida > Troglotrematidae > Paragonimus > Paragonimus westermani. The sequence goes on from QNGE01008031.1 coordinate 4,694, forward strand.
ACCTCTCCCATCTTGGTAGGCTTCTGTTTTTCCGTTTGAACATGTACACCTACTTGATGCTTTATTGCGACTCGTTTTCATACCTTGGTACTAATAATAACATACTGATGATGGTGATGATGATAATGGCGAAGATGCGACTTGATGGTTTGGATGTTTGCGTCATGTCTACGCTCGCATTTGCATGGTGATGACGATCCGGCTGATTATTTTAACGTGGACACACCCGCATGCGGAATAGTTTTCTGTACGTTTGGGTGTCTCATTGGATACTTTGACTTTAGCGCGTTGTCTGTGAACTGGTTGTTTGGGCTTAGCAAAGCGTTTTTCGCCATGCTATGAGATTGCTGTCAAGACTTATGTCTTGTCTGATTTTTTTGATTATGCACTGAGAACTGTCTCGGTTTACGCTGTCTATCCGAGTAGAATGATTTGCGATGGTTGCAGTCTACTTTGCAACCTTTTGTCGCATCTTTTTTTTTACAAGAACGGTATCTTTTCGAGCTATGAGTAGAATGTTTGGATAGTTAGCTCAATGCGACAGCATACCAGCTAGTTGAACATAATTTAAGAGTAAGCTAAGTGAAAAGCTCTAAACACTCCAGGGATTAGTCCAAACACCGAATGGATGCATGGTTAGTAAACAGACTATGACACTTTGGAAACATCCTATCCAGGTCCGTAGTTCATAAATAGTCGTACTCACGTTTTTGCCTTCCAGAGGTTACTCTGTTCAGTGATCGTTTTGACTGGTTGCAGTTATTTTCCGCGACAAGACGTGTCTTTGATCATGACGTTTGCGTTTCAGTTTACAAGCCAGAACTGAAAGATTTTGCTAGTTTGTGTGATTTTGGAGATAAACTGCATAACACAATGACGCCCATGCGTTTTTATTTTTGTGCAGCAATTATTTCATATTTTTATAGCATTTTGCTTCTTTATCTGTTTCAAATTATTTCTCTCTAATTTTCAACCAAATCTACATCAAGTCCGCGGAAAGCCAAACGGTTACGCATTGTCCGGCGCGCGGCTATGGAGCTGGAGCACGGCATGTATGTGAACTTGGGCATTGGTATTCCTACTTTGATTCCGGGATTCATTCCCCCATCAGTCACGGTGCATTTGCATTCTGAGAACGGTATCATCGGTGTTGGTCCGTACCCACACGAGCACGATTTGGATCCAGATCTGATCAACGCTGGTAAAGAGACCATCACGGAGCTACCTGGGGCTTCATACTGTTCCTCGACTGAAAGCTTCGAGATGATACGTGGGTAAGTGTGTGTTTGCATTACGCGCCTCATTGTTCGTCCGGTCTACCAAATTACATTCAACCCAGATAACTCGTTCTTCGATCCGTCTCATTCCCAAGCATATAGTCGAGGCCGTCACTTGACTTTTTGGTTACGCCATCTGATGGGCGACTATTTCGATCGCTCCTAAATCCTAGTAGCCTTAATCACTCGTTCAACCAAACTATCTGCGTAAGGTGGAAATGTCCTGTTGGATTAATGATTGATCATTAGTGGATCAGCACCCGTTTGATCAAACTGCGTTTGATATCAAAAGGTGCCGTACTGGCCTTGTAGACCAAACGGCCCACTCATTACTCAATAATCGGTATGCTCTATCCAGCCTTACTCCCGTATGTCGTACCCATCTGACACCGTTCATCTCGTCATCATCGTCGTCCTCACTCGCACATCATTCGCTGTACGGTTGTTATTCTAGAGGGCCTATGGATATGACTTCAGTTTCCGGCGTGGTCTGTCATCTGATCACGTGGCAGTTAGTAGATACGACTCACCATCAGTTTGTATAGGCTAAGCTGTTGTCATCGACCGTTAGTGGGTCTTACAGAACTTTTTGAGCTCTGAGAAATGGACTAGATGGCAAACCGAGCCGACTGCGAATTACCAAAATGTCAACGTGACACTGAATGTCGGGTTACACTAGCAGTGGTACGAGCGACTTCCAATTAACGGTAGAACTGACCCTTTCATCTTGATTATAAAGCCTATTATTCGGATTTGTGAGGAATTCTACTCATGTGAGTCAGCTGCTTAACTTTTTAATTCAACTTCAGTATGACACCATATTCTCATACAGCTGCCTGTTAGTTTCAGCGTTGAATAGCTTATTCTTTATGTAGGTGACTCCTTTGGAACGTCCGATCGTCCACTGGTTGTCAACCACTGTAATGCACTGAATTACTTTACGAAAGTAATATATTGGCGGAGGGAGCCATCATTGTTGGTGTTATTGTCGATCGAATGAAGATGCCTTTTTCACGAATATGATTAGGGATGAAGTATGTATTTAAGTTTTGGAGCTGAGTTACGGTTCAGCCTTCTCAACAAGCGTCTTCCATTGATTTTAAAGAGGCTTGTTTGGCGAAGGTATTTTTGGAGGCTGTTGGGCATTTCAGAACCAAGTAGATATAAATGTGACACAGTAGAAGCTTTTAATTTGTATGTGCTGTCCATTTAGACGTTTACTTGTCAAGATTGTTCACAGTATCTTAAGGTACTTTAGACCGTTTAAAAGTATACACACTATCCACTTATCCGTCGTTCACTGCTTACTGTGATGAGTGTGCAACCATCATTCTATGCTGATGGTAAATTACAATAATATTTATAAGCGGATCCGACTTATGAGTAATAAACATACAACGGAGTAACCGATGTTAAAACATTCGCTGTCGTTCAGCAGTATGCTTTTACGTTAGCTGTAGTTCTGCCAGACCACTCGGGCCCAGGCCTACCAAACGACTTCATAGCGATCATTCAGGGGCGTCCTTTTCGCACATGTAGCCAGGGTTTAGTTCGCCAAAGCTTTGTGTGTGAATCGTTCACGAACGGTTTCGTGCACTTTGTTGAACCACCCAGCGGTTTTCGTATAAACGCGCCGGCTCGGACAACACTACGGATTACACCGGGTTTGTTTTGATGCCTGGAAGGCATCGTAATCCTACCTCATTAGTAATGTGGTAGATTTCATGGTTTAGATGAAATCTAACTGCGAAAAATCGGATATTCGACTCCATTTGAACCATCGACAACGACATCATGTCCAAACGCGGTGGATTCCAGCTTGACCTACTTGAGACTTCATGCTTGGGCAGTCACTATTGCGTCAGTTAGTGGATTCCATGTGACGCAGTATGTTTGATGGGTAATCGATTCCAGATGTTAAATTTCCGAGCTCTCGATGTTGCTTCGTAGCTCAGCTGATGGAGTGCCTGTCGCATTTTGAAACGTTATTTCTACCGCTCATTCGAATTCAACTGAAGTCCAGAGTTTTTACGATCAATTGTTCAACTAATTGTATCTGTGGATTTTCGTATACGTCGATACTGATTCGCTAGATTCTTTTCCGCAGTGCTTTTTATGTATGGAGATTATCGCCCAGGCGACCATTGGTCCTAACACTAGCCCCGAAGTAACAGAGTAATAAACAAGTGCTATTGTGTAGAGAAGATTGGGCTAGGGGGAAGAAAAACGTCATACCACAAGAAGGCGCACTGACCAATTTGTGTAGCCGAAATTGTGAAGATTGAGATAGTCTTGGCAACCCAGGGATGCCACTACGTAGCATTTAAAAAGGCCAGCTCATATCGTATAAGTAAAGCGTAGGGGTGACTAGCAGTCTTATGGAAGTTTGAAAAATACAGAATATTTGGAGTAGTTTTCAACCTCATAAGAATTACTTCATTGTGTCAGTCAGCGTTTAAACATTATGTCCTATCAAGATCGGCGCTACGAACGCAAAACTAAACGTCATATTTGAAACACACAAAAATGAGTAAAACCGTTTCGTTGAATCAGCCACAGTTACTGCTTCGCTTATCGGGGACTGAAGATCTTGTTTTCTAATCTCATCAGCGGCATCTGGTGTGTTTCTGGAGTATCAAGTAAACTCAGTCTATTCGTACTTAGTACACGAAGATACTATTAGGATGATCTTCGGAATAAGGAAGCTTGCACTGACGCAATAACAGCGGCATTCTCTGATTGTATGGGGCCTGTTGTCGATCTTTGAACTAGGCGAGTTGAACAAATCAGATCTTAGTCAGGCCTCTCACACTCGGTCACTTAGTCGCTTCCCATCGCCCTCCATCTTTTCAACTTGACAAGGCAGTTATCTTCTAATATAATGACACTCTTACTCCTACATCGTGTATCATGAACTTTAGATGTTTTTCAAGATTAGATGTTTCCGTTGTCCGACTTGCTGTTTGAATACCACCCACCCGTAGGTTGTCTATGGAGCTTACTAGTTTATTGAATATGTAGAGCCGCCGATGTTAATAGCCGGATTGTCAAATTAGTGTAGATTTAGCTTGCTACGGCTTTTTGTGTGGAGTGTGTTCAGTCGATACGTTGTAGTTTTGGGGCCCGGTCCCAATCCACGACGCATTAGATGACCGTTTACTTGAATCGTAAGAGCATATTTACTCAACACTACTTATGAGACTGTGCCTCACTTTGTTGATTTTGTCATAGTTTCCGACCAATTGCAGATTATACGCCACTCATACTCGATCCTAGTTGGGTGGAGTTCAGCATGTAGCAGTCTAACTCCCGAAACTTTAGTCGTTAGGTAAAACATTGTCCACTTGGTTCAACATAGCTCATTGATTCGATCTACCTAAAGAGGTGTTCAATGTTCCACAATCCATCTCTCCAAATTCTTGTCTAAAACTCTGTCCAACCCGTCCAGTGAACTCGGTTACTTCGTAGCTGAGACGTTCTGATCACTGAGTTACCTGTTTGGACAGTTTACACAATGTTTACACGAGATTGTTGCAAATTGTTTGATTCATTCGTTGCGGTTGTTCTAAGCTGTTTCCTATTACAGTACACAGTCGATTAATCCGTAGAAGCTGGGCGGACAATATGGAAGCTAGATGCGTTACAAACAATACATAAGCTCATTTCCTTTTGGTCCACCAGTTCCGCTTCATTCACTTTTCATTCTCTTCCGGTGATTCACCGCCCCTCTGATTACGGTTCTTATTTGACGTGACTGTGGGAAAATTTCCATCAGATCGGAAGTAACGATGTAACGAACATTTATTTTCGGTACTTCTTTCATAAGTCAATACAGTTACACGGCCTTCATCATCACGTGATGTAAGAAACCGCAAAAACCAATTAATGACTGTTAACTAATGACAACAAGGGTTGGTACTAGATACCGCACAATAATTAATTGGTTAGGCCCTGACCGGACGTTGACTGCATGTTACTTCTCACGGTGAGGGTCAGATGTTTTTGTGTGGTTAGACTGGATGTGATTGATCTGTGGCTACGGAGGTTGCAACGACTGAACAAATTTCTTTTGAGAGCACAGGTTGGGGTTACGTGTTCTGATAGCAATCGGTTTGGCGGTCGGCGGTGGTGCGCTGTTTTTGACTGAATGTTGGCAACTCTGTAGACAACCCGGAATGCTTTGGCAACGTCTGTACGAAGGTTGTTGTCGACTAAGTGTGCAAAAATGGTGGCGCTAGTGATTGATTTATGACGATCAATTTCGATCCGATCTAGGTGATGTTCCTTGATTCTTTTTGGCAAGCGCCTAGCCGTACGACCAATATAGCCTGCAGCGCAACAGCAGCATGGGTGGAACACACGAACATTGATTAATCGTTGACTGGTACTTTGCCTTTCAAGCTCACTCTTAACATCGGCATTGTTGCGAATCTACTTCTTAAGGTTGCCACTGGAAAGTACGTCTAAGCGACCAGTACATGCACCGGCCGAACTGATATTTTACAATATTCCTTATAAACGGGGGCTTCATAAACACGGCTTCATTTTCATCTGTGACTGTGATCTCATACGGGAGTTTGGCCCTGATGTTTGAAGTGACCACTTGCTCCGGATAACCGTTTTTCCTCAAGCGGTCTTCTTGAGTCTGCCGTCTCGAAATCTGGCCAGTTTGCAATCTAACAAATGGAACCCATTCTTGGATTCCTCTTCTGGAGTGCAGCGTATTGAAGCATGTGCTGTATTAAAAACTTGAAGGATGGTTGTGAAGTCATCTTGTGGCTCTATAACAACATATCGGCGGTATGTGATTTCGGGTTATTCTGTCTGATCACACAAAAAGTTATTCGTCTCCGCCAACGAAACATTTGTGTATAGGCAAGTTACATCACGGGAGCTCATGTGTCGGTGTCTAATATTAATCTACCTCACGGAGACTATGTGGCATAATTTCCGTCGTATAGGCTGTAGTATTTCCGCTAACCTCTTGACATTTGTATGATACGGTGAATTGCACATGTCAATTGTCAGTCTAAATGGTCAGCCAATTTTATAAATCTTGGGGAGTCCATATAAACGTGGGATGATGGGTCCAGTTGGTTTCATCTTGTCGAACTTAGCTCGTGTGACACGATCCGGCTGCATGACCATTTCTATCGAATTAGTAATTATATTTTCAACAAACTCCGTTTTGTCTTTCTCATGTTCACTCTTCCTGAACTTGGTAGTATCTGAAAGTATCGAGATAACATCTTGTCGGTGTAATCGGATTTATTCGGAATCCCATTCCAGGCGCCTGTTTCTAGCTGAGAGGGTAGGATGTCATCACGTGTACTTAAAATTCTCAGGGTATCCGGACGCTTTCGGGTTATCGGATTCTTATGAGGCGCGGTTGATTGACGATAATTATAACACTGCTAACCAGCTCACATTTAAAATGCTCAAGATTGGCATCAGTTGAGGGTCTCAGGTGGAGCGTTTGGTTGAATAGGATCTCAAATTCGACTTCAACCTGTAACGGATTATCCTTACGATGTGGACAACAAAACCTATGTCCTAACGATAATATTTCGAGCAAAATATTATCAAGTACGATGTTGGACAAATTATAGACGTAATTTCCCGGATTCCTTGGGAATTGTGACTGAGGTTTCACACTGCTGGTCAAGATCTAACCAACTATTGTATACAGTCTAGCAGTAGCATTTATTGTCATTCCTTAGAAGTCACTTCTTGTTTTTGGCGTTTCCTCTCATGACATCTTGATGAAACCTGTGTAAGTGTATTGACTTGGGAAAGAATGATCGAAAACAGTTGTTCATTTCATCGCTACTCCTACCCTTATTTGAATTGAGGCACTTTTTAATGATGTTTTTCTTGCATGTTTGTGTATATCTGCAGCGGGCACATTGACATGAGTTTTCTGGGCGCGTTTCAAGTTTCAGCCCATGGTGATTTGGCCAACTGGATGGTTCCAGTAAGTTCTCTTCCACAGGTTGTTCATCATTTGATTGTTTATTTGTATTGCCACTATTGAGCAGTTAGTTCTGTTTCCTTCACTTACACTGAATGAATTTTGGAACAATTTGAGTGGTTTATGTTCATAACTGTACCCTATCATGTGGACCGCCTTCTGGATGTAGGAGGACATCACTATGGGGCGTAGCATCAAGTCAAAAGTTCACTTACTCCTCTCAAGAGGCATTTTGACTGGATGCTATTTAACTTTGCTTTTGTACGACTGTTCTTTTGTAATCACTTGATCGCGGCAACCACCAGCAAAGTAATTGGCGACTGGTCGGGTTCCATGAGCACCGCCACGCCCACTAAGAACTCGAACGCACAATCAGTTGGCTATTAGAAGGATACTGTTCGCATTTCATTACTAGACCACGGAACTAGGAGAGAAAATACGTGAACTATTTTTCTTTGTCCGTTTACCCTTTACTTTCTTCTAAGCATTTCTCTACGGCGCTGTTTATGTCTGATAGTTTCTTTTTGAGTGAGAACCATCTTGATACGATAATGGAACGATATCGTCTTGTAGCGTATCGAGAGCCCTGATGTGCTGAACACTGTGGTCAGTTACAGGAAGCTTGCTGTGAAGAGATAAGCTTCGAGGGGTATTTGCAGCCCCAACGTAATTTCTGTCATATCGATAAACCCTATGAACAAACGTCCCTCGACTCCACTTGGCTTTAAACACTATGACGACCTAACCGTAGGCGGCATGACGATGAGTATCTCTTGGCCGAACTATCGAAACAGTTAAAGCGGGCAATTTTGTTTAGAATTTGCCGAAATGTTATTTTTCTGGCTTACGGTTACTTTGACTGACGAGCTGGTGTGTATGAGTGCACATTTGGAGAAGATAGTCCTCTTATCACCGGCAAGTCACGTCAGCTTGACAACCTAACTGAATTTTTTCAGTCCAGTTTCAACTGGACCAGAGAAACGAAGGGATCCGAATGATCTAACCGTTCCAGACGATCAGAGGCAGACATTACCAAATCGTGACAATGTTCCTGGACTGGACTTCTCTCTTTTTTCAAGAATGATGGAGACGGTTGACGAAGCTCTTTCAGGTAGTTGAGGGAACTCAAGGATTGCCGGGTAATTGTCACCTGATTGTTATTCTCGTTTTCAAAGAGGAGATTTTAAGCGTGGTTCAGAATTCAGGGTTTCTCGGTCTCATCCAAGTTATTCACTGGTCTTATTTTACGTCTGCTTGCGAAAGCAAGATCCGGCTGGGAGTTAATTGGCCTCATTTTTACCCCGTTATCTTGGGGTATCTACATTCTTACAGGCTGTCGACGGTCGTGGTCTTCTCAGACCTATTGGCTGCCTTCGATTCGATTACTTGTAACACTATCTACAATGGGCATTTTCGTAGAAAAGTTTTAGGAAAGCATGCAAATTTGTTAAGGTAGTTGTGTGCTCACTCTGCAGGCACGATCAGAGTTTATGGGCGTCTGATGGTCGCGGATGTTAATCAGTTCTAATGATGTTCGCTTAGGATGTCCGGTCTTCCTCTTTCTGTTTACTCATGTTGTGGGCGACGTTCTTGAAGACACATCCGAAGAATCCAGTGAGCTTAGTTTTAATTTTGTTTTCGGCGTGCAGTCGACCAACATGGACTGTGTGGATAGCATTGTCTTGCCCACCCCCTCTGTGAAAGTCTTGCAGACCATGCTGTGTAAGATGAATGACTGGGCTCGTTTGTGTGGAATGTTCATCGCATATGTGATCAAAACGTGGAAATGCTGGAAAATACCTAACCATATGAACATTTTGAAGCCTTGATGCCCTGGGGACGTTTTCTTTTGTCTTACATGTATACATTTATCTGGTAGATAGTGCTTCCTTTTGCCGTTCACTTCCACTCTTATTCTTTTCAGGGCGTTTGGCATGTTCACATTATCGTGACTGGCGACTGTTTGTCTCTGTTTTCTAACGGGTTCATCTTTGATTGGCGGTTCCTTGTATTGCATACATTTGATCCACGCCCACGTTGTGCACTCGGGTCGATTTCCCTTTTCTCCACGTTTTCCATCTTTAGGGCAAGCTGATCAAGGGCATGGGTGGTGGTATGGATCTGGCTTCAGCTCCAAACACGAGAATTGTGGTTATGATGGAACATGTCGGTCCTGTAAGTGAACCGTTTTGTGTACACTGGTGTACGCGTGCTTCTTTTGGGAAACGTATATTGAGTTTTGTTTATAGCTTAGAATATAAACATGTTACTGTGTTTTATACTGTCGGTATTATTAGCGATGGCTTCAACTCCGTGTACAGAGTCTCTGATGCCGTCTCGGGGTTGTTGGATTTCATCTACCTGCACATGTTTCACACGTTCAAACGATCTATCTAAAACTCGACGGAAATACAAGGCAGCTATTTTGTTTAAATCAGTATTTCCTAGGGTGATATCACCCTTTGGTGGGTAGTGATGTGACTATTTAGGGAGGCGATATCAGGAAACTGGGGACTGTTGAAAATGGCGATCTAATTTCCTTCTAAGTGATTCCCAGCCTGACATTGACAAGCTGGTGTGGTTACATAGAGCCCAGCTATCTCAGTGATCTTCGCACATACGTGTCCGATTAAATTCAGCTTTTAGGCTCCTTCCGACCCTTATTCCTAGAAATTAGTCAACAGATATAGCTAATCGTAGTAACACTGTCCCGGTAACTCCCATCTCTTACCATTCAGCCTCAGGCCTCCGTCATCTCTTGCTTAGACCTAGAATGCGATTTAATATAAGTTTTTCAATACTCGCACTCTGAACCACATAGGTCAACAGGCCGCTATCGCACGATCATTAGACTCGTTGAATGTCGATGTCTGCTGCATTTTAGAGATTCCAATCCAGAAGAGCGGTCGACAAATAGAACCAACGGCATCTGCGCTATCTACCCCATACTGGTGATACCGTTCGGCTGATTTCACGGCCGCTGTTGCCGATCAGGCTGGGGTAGGTACAGTCCTCAGCACAACGGCTAAAACCGCATTGAGAGATTAGTTTCCTATTAGCAGTAGACTTTGTGCCGTCTGCTTTGGCATGTTGTGCTAAGGCTAGCTTTAAACACTGTCTTTACAAATCTTATTCGTCGCCCTGTTTTTGCAGCAGTTGATTGCAGTGATTTCTGTGGTAAGGATGCCTTCTACTCGAATTTGATCGTTCTTCTTCGGTCGACACGTGGTTCTGATAGTCACTCTGATCGGAGGTATGAATGCCCTTTTCGGCCACCTTGGTGAGGCCGTGTGTCGCTTAGGTGGTAAGTTCAGGATAGCATCACGTTGGTCGGATAATTGTGGGTTGGTGTTGCGACTGTGCTCTGAGTATCGGCTATTTTTAGCCAGTGTTAGTTTGAGGCATCGTGCACTTCATTGTTACACTTGGTGCCCTTCTACTCCGAGTGAGATTTGGTCTCAGACAGACCACGTAGCTATTAGTTGTAGGCGACGGGGCCCCACTCCGGACTGTCGTTATTACTGGGCACATGCTTGGACTCAGGTCATGTGTTGGTACGTTGCCCTTTCGCCCTTACTTTCGCTGGGCAACGACGCCACCGACATCAACGGCTGGCTGTTGAGAAACTAGCTGTACCATCGACAAAGCTTTAACATCAAACCAACTTATAAAGCAGTTTTAGAAGTTCTCGCCCAGAAGATTTTATTAGCTTCCGGGCGGAGATCTCACAGACCATTTTTGAAGCAGGAGCTGTAACATGTGGCACGGTTGTGGACATTAGGTAATATGATGGCTAATTGGGCACAGTGGCGTGGATATTGTCGTTATCCGATCGAGTTAATTGTGAGGCAAAAGCAATCAATGACACCAGGCAATGAAAACCTTAAGGAAGCTAACTTGCTGATGACGTCTTACTTTCGCTCACAGCTTCGTTGTTTGACTGTAAGTTGTGGGAACCGTGATAATAAATGATTGAATATGAACGCAGCTAATTCTAGTGTTTGATTCTTTCCTCCCCACTCTTATTCCTCCTCTCTTTCTGTACAGGGTTGCGTTTTTCCTTTAGTTAAGTACCAGTGTGAACCACTGGTATTTTTTTGTCCATGACGATGATGACTTCCAAATAACTTCCAGAAATGTATACCGCTACGACAGTTGGGCACTGAGTTGCAAGGAGAATTCCTCTTAATTTGTTCATACTGATATTGTAGCAGATGCGTCTTGATCCCCTTTTACCACTTCTCACCTAATAGACAAACAGTCGATATTAGATAACCTGAATTAACTTTCGCTGGAACCAGTACTTCAAAAGCCGCAAAGGTTCGGACGGTCCTTATCATGAGATATAACGCGGCAATGGACTAACACATGAAACCAACTTCCGGTCAATGATTGAGTCGAGGATGGGAAGGTGCAACCCCGGCAGTGCATACACACCGTGCCGAAGACAAGTAAGTGGCGCTGTGATCTACTTGGGTATTCAGTACGTCAACATAAGGTGAAGTGGTTCCGAACTTGAACGACATGAAAGAGCACAATCTGAAGACAGTCAGGTGAGTTTCTGTAACAGATCCCTCTTACCAGACGTACCCCAGGACATAAAACAGACAATCGCATAAACATTTTGCTTATGTAGGATGAATACCACTCACAAGTGGTCTCGACTGTCACATCCTAAGAGAACTATCGACCACCTCATTTGGACTTCGAGCACTAGACTAGAATTTTGACCTAATGATAGCATGTCCTTGCTACGGCCAAAAAGTGTACACCGATCATGATCTCATGAGGTGATCGTCATCGACTTCATATCAGGCACGACCACATAACAACATCCAGATGCTCGATCACGGTAATGTGTGATCAGACTAATGGACTGGAAATCCCACTTATTGTAATGCTGGCGAACTCCGACAATGGCGGTACCTGAGCTTAGCGCCCCTTTTGAAAGGGGCTGACTTAAAAGTATCTGTGAAGGTTACATTCAGATGCGAGTGACGTCCAACTTGCGTCAACCAACAACGCCAACTAAGTAATCTTTCGTTTACGGAGTAAATAGTAAACTGAACAAAGTCTGCAGAAGCTTCCTAATTACGGAAGACTCCCGTGCCATCAACTACACAAAAATGGAACGAAATTGCCGGATTATTCAGAGATTATTTAATGATCTTATAAGGTTTACTTCAGGTATATACATCCGAAATTGCAATGAAACAAAACCAATCTCGAGTATAACTGTAACAGACATATCTCAATGTGCTTTACAGACAATACCATGATTGTACTGCATGGGCATGGTGCTAGGCGATTGGTACCAATCGTACCCAAGGTTAGTTTTCAACCTCCGTGCCTCAAATGGGCGCGCATCGAAAAAGCGCTAACTAATCATATGCAAGTGTTCGAACCACTCACAGCATTCCATTGAAATTATATATAGTTTGGTCTTGTAGATGTGCCATTTCTCCGAAATCGCAAACTACTTTTCCACCAAGTTGCACACACTTCACATCAAGATGTCCCTCAGGGTTCGTTATAAAGTAGATTGTGCCTGACATGGCTGTTAATTTTCGTCCAAGTTGAGTAATGCGCCCAATCAATTAATACACGTTGAACGCCCGATGCATTCCAATACAGGCCATGTGACTAAATTCGGTCTCATGTAACCAAGACGAGTCTTCATGCGTAACTCGACAAGAGTAAGAGATGATCGTCTCATCACGGATATAACCCCTTTTGGTTTTGTCAAAAGCTTTTGGACAGGAACTAGAATCTTGGGGATCCACAGTAAAGTTTTTCACTGGATTATCACCTTATTGAGTAAAAGGCGTCACAGAGTTAAAGCCAATTCAGACCATTCCTTTCCTACCCTGAACTCTGTAAGCATTCGTGAATGTACTCGCTCCCCTACTATTCCTGGTTTACATCAATATTTTCGGCAACGCTCTTCTTTACGCTAAAAAGTCAAGGGTCTGAAACGCCAGCGGGTTAAGCGCTGGCCAGCCTACTGAAAGGTGCACTTCAATTACAAGTGTACACAAACGTCCATTGACGGAGAGACAGCTAAGGTTTCTGTTTCGCAGTGGATAGAACAGTGTAGGGAGTATGAAAACTGATGTTAACAAAGATTTCGGTGTCTGGACGCTGCATAATCTATCTTCGGCCCACCATCATCATCAGTTGATTGCAAAAAAGGGGCTGCTATTGGTGGGGTTATAAAATGGACGTTACTGTGCATAGGTAAAGAGCATCTCAGACACAGAGTTTACGTAAGAATGCTAATCAAACTGTAAACACTAGACTAAAGACGCGCACCACTGAATGTTTATCGCGCAGGTACCAAATTGGTCATGAGTAAAAAAAATGCTGCACACAAGTCTCCAATTAAAAGTATCTGAATCTATTTGTTCGAATTTCGACGGCACATCGTTGAACTGATTTGTACGCATTTCATTTTTAAAGTTGGTTTCGCTAAACATTCCTTTATCGTATTGACCGATGAGTGCTGTTGAGATTGCAGCACTAGATTCATAAGCTTCACTTCCGGACTATCCACAATAACTGAAACTATCTTCCCTCTGAGATCGCAAATTGCTTATCCAGGGTTCAGTATTAACCGATGGTAGACTTCCGAGCGATCGAAGATGTGGTCCACGGGGTAGACACTTCACACATAACGTAACCCCATTCAAAAACCAAGTGACTCCTGTCGCAAGCTAAGCAGCCCAATCGAGGAAAATCAGAACAGGAATCTGAGCGGCACTAAACAATCTCAATTTGTTGGGAAAACAGCACCCTTTTAAAGAGGAACAACAGTATTTACGACTACTAATAACCGACACGTTTTGATGGGAGAGTTTGCTGCTGTGTTGTTCCACGATCACGCATCTAGCAAATCGGCTGTTTAAAGCAGATACGCGTTCAACAGCAGCTAACCGCCATCTATGATTAGTTGGCGCCAGTCTAACCATAACTCCGTCTGCAGCAGCGTTTACTGAACCTTCGCATGTCAAGAAACCGCTCCAATCCAGTCTCATTACATCCTTTCATTTTTAATACGTTTGTCCACTCCTGGTTTTTGATTACTTCCCATGACTTGCATCACGGGTCTCTCTTTCTGGCGATGTCTACTCCCTCAAAAACACACGATTTCTTCTTTTCACCACCCCGTCCACATTGACATCGTGTGACCTATGCCCACGATCACTGACCACCACATCACGTGTCCACTCTCTCGAGTTCTCAGGGACACATTGATTTGAAGCTTTTCAGTTACCGATCCCCGCGATTATATTGCATTTTTTGTTGCATTCTGCTTCATTGTGGGCTTTCCTGTAAACTTGACTCGTCTACTGTGTCATATAGCGTAACAACTCAGATGTCGTCGATACTTTTGTTCGCGTCCTTCTTCCGAACACTTG
>QNGE01008032.1:0-13396 GCA_008508345.1 Paragonimus westermani
ATGTATTACTGTCTACGATTGATGATCATGATAGGCGATGATGATGGTGTGCCACTAGGTTAGAAATTGTTCTAGGAAATTCAAAAAAAAACGATCAGAGTGATTTCGTTCTTCCCCTTTTCCCACGGAAAAACTCCTATTTCCTACCACAGTCGTGTCACTTGGATTAATAAGTTGAAGCGCTAACATTCAAGAATGAAATATATGAAGTCTTCTATGCATTCACATTTTAAAGAGGTAACATTTAAACAGCACTAATCCTCAATTCCAGTGACCATTTGGTGGATGCTGGTTCGGCGTGGTTCACGGAACAAAATAACTGCTGAATACTCCTTAGGCTAGGTTGCTTGATCATAGATTTATACTGTATCAGCTGCCTGAATGAATACAGTATAAACAAACCTGAACAAGAGAAAATGTACTATTGCATTGGCGCATTATCAAACCAAAAAAGAAAATGAACCACACCATCAGATAATGTGCGGTCCAGCTTATAATTAACTGTGATGAGGAAGTACCGAGAAAACTGACCCGTTTACTCTGCGACGGTGTGCACGCTACGCGAAGACACGATTGATTCGTATAGAAACTTTAGTCATTCGAATATTAACCAACTTCCTTACTTAATCGAACTCTGCGTGTGAGATATCTTTTCTTTCTGGTGGTAGCATAATTTGAACAAGAGGAGACTAAAATCTTTCACGAGCATGTGGAGGAAGTGATAAGCACGGTAGCCCTTAGATGCTTACTTTAATCGGACAGTCGAGCATCAGCTGAGTGGGCAGTCCCAAGTAATAGTGTGCCATAACAATCATCGCTTCCAGACAGCCAAGCTGTGCCGCGTGGCGTTCGTGAAACAGAACCGCACTCCAATCTACCGAGTGACCGGAGTCAGTGGCCAGTGGATTGCGACTGTCGGTGAAGGAAAAAGCCCCCGAACTGTCATGCTCAGACAGGAGATTTTGAAGAAGTAGACCCCCAAGTCCTGCATGCGACCAGCCACCTTTGCAGCCAGGCAGAAAACGTCCGGCTTCATGTAAACGAGCCAGTTCGTGATGAATCTAAAACATTAAAGAACAAGTATTGCTCAGCACGTATGCACACACTGTATACAGCTTCTTATGAAAACAACTACTAGCTGTAGGTTTTCTCGTCGCCCATCATTATTGTCCAACAGCATCTCCCCCGTGTTAGCGCGTTTGTCATGTTCATCCACCCACTGTCATCCGCATCAACGGTTTGATGCCCATAGACAGCCGGTAAGCGCTCTTGGACAGATATACACCTACGTCTTCACAAGTACCAAAAGCCAATAGCCTACGAATTGCACCAAACAACTTAAATTCGATTAGCGCCATAAATAACAACACAACTAGGTAAACCAGAACAATACGAGTTATGTTATATTACGAGCTTCTCCTCGGTACAAAGCACATTCCGAAAGCCAAGTTGACATTGAAAACGGTTAACATCGGACCACTGGAGGGAAGCGGGGTGTAAAATCAAAAATGGCTTTTACAAATGTAGTTGGAGGAACGGAAAACGTTAGGCGCCAACGCTTGACTCTTAGCAAACTTTAGTTTGCCAAAGACGTGGTCTCGCAAGAAAGGTATGTCGTGTGACTATGTTAAAAATCGATGACACGGATGCTCGATGCAACAGGTCAGTTGGTAGTGCGAGTAACACGAAAACCTAGAACCCAATGTGCTAGCGAGCCTGTTTCTCACAGAATGAAACCGCACTACGAAAATCATTGGTGACAAGGCTTTAGGATAAATGAATCATGTAAGTGAGTGAACCCATAGACAGTACAGACAAGGGGTACTGGTACGTTCTAGCACAGTTCCTATGATTGGTGTTGCTCACGACAGCGATGTGTTAACGTTTAACAAAGGAGCGTGCAGGTGAGGAGAACAAACTGAGACGGACGACGTTTGTAGTCACGGTGAGGATGTGTGAGCAGGAATTTGGTGAGTACGGCATGAAGATGCGCCCAAGGCGAAATCGCAAGCAGATAAAAAATGTAAGTGATCAGAAACTCTCCGTTTCCCGTAGCCAGTGGTGACCCAACGGTTTTGCATAGCTTTCTTATCCCCATCGGATCGGCAATCATTGAGAAATACTTACTGAAACAAGCGATAGGGGATCTCAGAAACGAATGCTAAAAATCCAGTCGATAAGCCAACTACCAAGAATTCGTGAAAGACAAGGCATGGATGATATCCGATGAGAAAATCTGTAAAGAAGCCACGTTGGTTAAACACCACAAGAACCTAATAAAGTAAATGACCTAAGGGCAGTTTGTGAGACCCCAAGCGAACAGTCCTCCGGCTGTGTACTAAGTAATCAGATAGCTCGGATGCGACGAAAGTGACTACCAGCCCTTCGATTGTAAGAACGAGTTCCGGCTACTTCGACTGTTCCCGCTGTTTAGGTAGCCAGCACAAATATGATGTAGTGTGCTGCGTGGCAGCAAATGCCTTAAGATGCAAAAGTTCGATCATGTGTACACCAATCAACATAGCAAGTGACAGAAAACCTGGCTGTGATTCGTAAAAAGAAACTGGTAACTTACAAATAGTGATATCCATTAGGTTTCCAGTTTGTGTATCACAACAACCGGCGAACTAGATGAAATGTGAGCTTAAAATTGTCAGATTCATAAAACTTAACCAGTGACGTGTAATGCAGATGAAGTTGTAACTGAATATTTCCGTTTTCTTGTCAAAAGCTTCACGTTTATATGCCGTTCCCTTGATCGACTGGTTAAAAGCACTTATGTCTCTATGTCTCATCTAGTTTGATTACTGGGCAGTGACCACTTTCACGAGAGGTGTGGCAACATTTACAAGGGCGGAGTAATGAAAAACCCTTCCTTAATCTGACAACGACCACTTTCTACTGTGCAACTCCGCGGAACGATCCTTATTGTAATCTTGTAAAGTTTCAGTGCATTTGATGAAGTGGGGCGGTGAAAGCCGTAATGAAGCTGTCTTGCTGATGACGCCTTACTTTCACTTACAGCTCCACTGTTTGTTTGCACAAGGTAGACACCTTAATGTCTCATGCGTGAATACAGACGTAACTAATTTTTAGTGGCCAGGTCCCTTCCCTTTCCCTTCTTTTTCTCTTCCCATACAGAAGTTGCTTTCCTTTTTCTTCATGGTTGGATGGCATTTAAGCATCAGTGTGAACTGTTGATGTATTGCTGTCTGTGATGATGATGATGATGACCTAAAGGTTCATCAGTGTGTTTCAGGTTTTTGCACGTCGTTGCGAGTTTCACGAAATCTGATGATTGTAATCCAAAACCGAGTCACTTGGATTCACGTGTGAACAAGTAAAGCGGTAGCCATCCTAACAATGGATACATATTATGAAGACCCATATGAGCCGGATAGCTCAGCAAGCCAACTCGGGTTTTAATATATTTTATGTCAGACCTTATGTACACCTTCGGATACAAGCTGCCGAAAACGCGGAGCCATCGTCTGACTTCACCTTACCTGTACAAGGAAAAGACAGTAGATGACTGATTACAATCCGTTCGGTTGTCCAATTTTAAGCATGCACAACTGATTACATCACTAGCAACAAGGCTGGTTCAATAGAAACATAGCATTCCAAATTTGTTTATGCCAAAATCAAGTTGAATGAACTCAACACAAGAAAAAACGAGTGGTTATTCTGAGCGGGAGTGGGTGGTCGACGAAGTATATCGCAGACAACCTCGAAATCACCGGAACTCAAATTTTGGGTACGTAAAGGCGGGAAACGTTAACCGAACACCAACGGAATGAAGCAATCCGAACTAATATAAAATTCAATACAGAATGTCATTACGTGCATAACGACTCGGTCAGTTGCTATATCAGTGGTTTCTCTAAGAACGCAGCAAAAATACACATCGTTTGGCGAGCTGAATGAGAAAACTTGCAATGAAAGGAAATATCGACCAGTTACCACAAACCAACTAGTATCGGTAGCAGAGACCGGAGTACATCAGTGACTCACGCCGATGCTTAACGGGCGTACAACCAAAGAAATAGGGAGCAGGCCCTAGAAAGGAATCAACAGAAAATTGGAAGACCTAAACACTGAAAAGCACTTAGGCCCAAACTCAAAAAATAAACTTCAAGGTGCTTACAGCTTACAAACAAACAGCTGAGCTACGAGTGTAAATGAGACATCAGTAGAGCAGTTTCCGCACGGCTTTTGCACACCAACGCCACAGACAGTTCGGCTAAACAACGAGAACATTCAGGTCACTGAGTCCGAGTAGCCAGCGTTTCATCTAAAATATTCACTGTCGACTCTGTGAACCGAAACGGCCCCAGACCGCGAAACGGACCCAACTTTCGGCGGCCATACCTTTAATAACGGACTTTATAAATTGAGCATCGCTTACGATCGATCGCAGCGGCTGTCTTCCAAGAGATTTTGCAATCAGCTCCTTTCGAAAAGTATCGGACTTTATGCGAGGCCATCATGTGTCCACCTCGCACCGGGGCCAAGGCATCCGCAGAAGGCGCTCGGTACGGAAGACGATCAGCCGCTATCATAAATGCATGGCTAAGCCATTTAAATTTGTGCAAAGCTAAAGGTTGAACAAAAGAACCCTCTTGAAACTCACTGCCGAATATCCACTTCTCAACACCACCGTTGTCTAACCATCAGAGCCACTGGATGCAAGCAATCGAACTAGTGTATTGACGGTTACATATGTGAGGATGGTTCATGTCTTTCACTATCATCGGCTAGGTTTTGCAGTTGTAAATAAGCATGGCCCACAATAGCCTTACACAAGCGAACTTTGAGCTTCAGAAAGAGGCCTCCCTGGTGCCAGAGTTGTCATAGATTGACCAGTAACGCTCTAGCTTTGGAGATATGCGCTTCTATTTCATTCCTTATAAAACCGTCACAGCCGATACAATTGGCTACGTGCTCAAATCGATCAAAAACCTCCATAACTACAATGTCAAACATTAAATCTAGGTGATCACAGCAGTCTTGCAGAAACACTTTGAGGATGTAATTGACAGAACGTGAAATAGGACCTGAAATCGTCTGTGACGTTTGAAAACTCTAAAGTAGCAATGTCTCGTCGTCGTCACAATCAAGGTCAGTCAGTCAGTCTCGTACCAGCCCGGCATCTTGTGAATGTTCCCCATTCATCCGTCCACGAGAAAGTTGAACAAAAGTGGACAGCAATGATGTAAGCCACTCTTGGTATTGAAATTGTTGGACGGTCTATAATAACCGCTAACTTAAGATGAAGTATAGCAATGAAAGGTCAACAGAATAATCACACATCTGATCGGTATACTCCGGCGTTTAAGCAATTCTAAAAGTGTAGATCCATCGACTGGGCTGAGTGCATTTTTGTAGTCGAGAAAGATGGGAACCGTTAGCCGGCGATAAACGTGACGTTGATTCAGAATTTGACGAAGAGGGATAATTAGATTAATGCCTCCCTGATCAGAGAGAAACCTTACCCGCTCTTCTCTGATGTTTGTCTCCCGAGTTGTAGTGAATCGACGAAGTATAATAGATACCAGAACCCTAGTGATGACTGGGGTCAAGCTAATCCCCTATGACTTTCGCAAGAGCCTGTAACACGTTCATTGAATGCGGGAACCACTATTGAGTGGCCCCAGCTCGGATGGATCACCTCCGTCGTCCGCACAAGTTGAAACAACTGCGTCAAGGCCTTCTCACCTTTGAAAAGTGTCGGCACGAGGCCATCTGGGACAGTAGCCCCATTACATTTGAGAGCCGAAATACAATTGTGGACCCCAGCTTTTGTGTGTGGTTTTAACTCTGTCGACCAAGGCACTACATTATCAGTTTGTGGCGATAACAACAGAAGCAGGAGGTCAGCCGAACTGATTCTCCAAATGTTCTGATCATCGCTTTAACCTCCTAGACTTACTGTGAATGAGTGTGCCATCTGCCTTCCTGATAGCTCCATTGACAGACGGTCTATCTGGACTCGTGGCAGAGACAAGCTTGAAACGTTTGCTGGTGTTTCCTGCAGCAAGAGTGGTTTCCATTTCCTTGATTTTCTTCGTTAGCTAAACTTCACGATCAGCGATCAGACCACGCTTCAGCATCCTACGGATATCTCCTAAACTTGTTATATGAACCGCCATAAGGAATATTCCGTGTGAAATCCGACAGCTCTATAGACTTTTCTGAGATCCAATGATCGTTTAACACTGAAACTACCGTGTAGAATAATTGCGTGTTCTAGGGGAACTCTGGTTGGCAGCTGTTGAGAGCTATGGGGTTAGAATGACTAGGCTTGCACTCTAAACCAGCCTGATGCATATACTTTAGTGCCGGCTAGGTCAGTTTCCTGACATCCCTGAAATGCAGTATATGTCGACTTTCAATGATTTTGATGTCCATGCGAAGGTGGTCTGTCGACCTATCTATTTCAAAGTGTGAACAATGAAAACATTCATATTAAGTTGCATTCTATGCTCAGGCAACGGAAGATGGAAATTAGAGGTTGGATGGTAAAAGATGGGACAAACCAGGAGATTAGCCCTATCCATTGTAGGATCTGAAGGACAGATACTAGGGCCAGACTAGTTAGCTCAAGTCTGGTTCAGTGAATTACTTAAGAAGTATGGCTGTTGGACAACAGTCAGTTGAGAATCGCGCGATAAAGTGAAAACAAAGTTACATGGTAATAAAACACTCAATTTATCTTTTCCAATTGTAATAAGAGCAACAGTAAAGACCCCCCCTCAAAAGATCCAGCTTTGTGGGAGCGAGTGAGTCTTGTTTCTCTAGGGCTAGTCACCGTAAACAGGGGCACAACAGAATGACGAGTAGGAGAATGTAACCGTTTCGTGCTGGTAAACGTCAGAGCCGTTCAGGCAATATTGTTCAACCAGAACTGTGAACATTAATATCTTCACACTGACGGGATAGCAAATGAGTGTCTAACTGAGATGATCCACTTCGCGAACTGTCACACAGCAGGTGACCAAATGCAAACATGTTACTGCGACTGAGGTTTAAGTTAGAACCATTTCACGCAACAACGGTGACTGCGCCAATATCCCTTATTTTGCTAACGGATTCTACGAAATGACCAGAAATCGTCAAACATCCAATGAGATTCAAGATGTTCAAATGAGTAGACCAAAACAACTTACTTGGCCCAAGATCGACTGCCCAATTTCCTGGTCCAGGTTAGTTGGGTGATCCGCACAACTGGGCTTATGGCTCTCGTGCATTAACTGGTGGAGTAGATTGCCGGCCAGACGATGACCCTCTTCAACATCAATATCGCTAGATTCGCTCAAATTACGGTGACGTCGCGAGAGCAGACCAAAGCCACCACCGAAACGACCAATGCCAGTCGGGAAATTATTCCATCCGACGACATTGTGATGACCAAACGCCAGAATGCCAGACTCTTCGGGACCAGCGCTCTGAAGAGAGCTACTTAATGGAAAACCAAGGGTCACGAAGTGTGAATTCACGGCACTAGGGGAGGTGGGTACAGAAGAATCAATTAAGGACGAAGTGGAACCACACACCAGCTGTTGATCCACAAAACCATGGGTAACTAAAGATTTTGATGCAGTGCCCAATTCAGAGTCACCGAAACAGGATGGGGTGATGAGATTCACACGTCCAAAATAGCCGGAATCTCCAGAAGAGATACGATTGCGTGGCTGCTGTGGACGATTAAAGGGCTCCAGCGAATATAGTGGTTTCGGGTGCTGACCGGTGCTGTAAAGAGAGCTGATGTGATGCGTGCTGTATAAATCGGCGTTCATCGAGCAATCGTCGCTAAGAGTACGACAGTGCGGATCGGAGTTCAGTTTCAGTGCAGCGAAACTACTCAAAGACAATGTCTCGTCATCCAGTGAATTCAGACGAGATGACTGATTGAAGGGCACCAAATCGATCGGGTGCGAACATGGTCCATCAGAACACGCAGAAGTGCTACCACATCGACGTCTCGAATTGACACAGAAAGACACGCGCACATTCTCAGTAGATCGAGCGACAGTGGGACCAAATTGGCAAACACGAGGCGCCGACTGAATCGACGGGTGGTTGAAACTGACCGAACGGCGACGATAACCGGGTCCAAACCGCGGAAATCTGGTCCACGGCTGCACGCCCCGGACGAAAAGAATACAAAAGCACTAATGAAAGCGACTGATCGGCGCCGCGCACTATAAATAACGTTAAGACTAACGCGTGAACTCATTTACAGTACAACAGTGCGATAAAAGAAGGAGAAACATGAAAACACACCGTTACACAGAATAGAGTAAACCTAACGAAAAAAGACAGCGGGACAAAAAGCGGCAGAAGGCTGACAAAAGTGATCCAACTGAAAAGGGGACACTCACCTTTTTCTCGAGTGCACCCTTTTCCTGATGATGATTTAACGGCACAATATCGCGAATCGCGTTCACATCGGTGATCTCATTTGGGGCAGCTTGAATTGGTAGACACGAATCGATCGGTTTATAAGCTGCACCACCAGCAGTGACTCGTGGTGGTTGCTGGTAGTCCAACTCCGAGGGCGCTAAATCGAACAGTGCAAGTCCCAAATACTCGCACAGTGGGTTGCACCGATGACTATGAAAGAACAGAGCCATCCCTTTGGGTCCCAGATTACCATCACTATAGCCAACCCCGTCTGAAGTGTGAATCTGTGGATCGGTGTACAAATCACCGACACCTTGAATATCAACAACCAGCAGACGGTGTCCGGAGCGCTCGAAGGTGAAGTGGCTGAAAGCCTGACACATGGAAAAGTCAATAAGAGTAACTGCGATGGTGGTAATAGTGATGATGTAAAGCAGTAAGCTGCGCTTAGTCGCAATGACTGTCACTATCCTCATAGATAGTGTAATGCCGCATGGGTTACATGTCCTCTAATGGGACAGTGCCAGGACGGGAAGTCAAGAGTAGTTAAGTGAAGCAACGGACGCTAGTACATTATCCACTAAAAATAACCGCAATGGAACATGACCGACAGACCGCATTAGCATTGCATATACCTCTCCTTGCCGATGTACACACGATCACAACATTTCGTTCACAAAGATATACTTCTCGCTGAATGTTGGGTCAAGCTCTTCCAAACTACTGGGTGGCGAACTGGGTGGTAATCCGTCAAACACGCTCAGCGCCTCAAGAACGACCAAACGCGTTCTCTGACATAATGAACTGACTGGGTCATCGTCTTGAGTCAGCCACTAAGCCCAGTAGAAAATTGAGGTGGTTTTTTATTCGTGTGGTGGTTGGCAAGCTAAAACGGCCTTTAAAATTCACTCTTCCGAAAATTTACACGGCCTTTTGAGTCGCATAAAGGTGAGACCTGACCGTAGAAATTCTGCAACTTTTCATACATGTAGACAGGTAACGGCTTTTCCGGTGTCATTAAATGGAGATCTTCGTGGAAGTAAAAATCAGTTTGAGTGATGTCAGCCACAGAATGTTAAACAGAATCCGAGTTAGAACGAACACTGGTTAAAACGGCTCAGGATTTGGCAGAGCCTCTTAGCCTGCCTTAATGAACCGACCACTGTTACGTTTCTATATGATGTAGTTGCCTTTACTATGGAGTTGAGGTTTTCGAGTTTCGGTTTATCAGCATCCTCACAGTAGACGAACGTACAAGGGCATTGGTTCTGAGTCCTCTTATTCAAGTCCTTGGGCTATTCTAATTTTCATCAGAGCAGAAAGAAGACATATATTGCGATATGTTAACATTTCATTTACTCTCATCAGTCGCAAACGTAAAACATGCCAGTTATATACAACAAATATTTAACGACACACAGGGACTAGACACACATACAAGCACACCAGTTATTATGTAATCATGACCATGGCAACCCGACCGGTTGTTTCAACCACTTCTGTGCACATAACGTCGGTTGGTAAGTTCGAATGAGAATCGCTTCGCAAAAGGCTAGTAACTTCGGATTTCGGTTGCGCAACAGTATCTTGAATGAGTTAACCGGGTCAACTTGATGACCTGTTGTCATGAGATGTTTTGCAATCGATGACGTTGGATTTCGAGTAGTCAATGCGTCAATTTGGGACTGGTGCGTCATCTGATGTTTCAACCACTTCGGGATGTGTTCCGCGACTCGCTGTGATAGTTGTCGGTCTGTTCTGCCTATGTAAACGTCACTGCAACTGCAAGTGAACTGGTACACAACATGGGAGACAGAACAGTTTGACAAACTACTTTTGCGTTTTCGGAGAACTGGTCCACTAGTGGTATGAAATAAGCGCAACTGCGCAGCCGCATACGTTCGAGCTAGGGCTGATTTTAATTTGTGCTTTATGTCATTGGATAGATGATCACCCTTGAATGGCAAGAATAGGCAAACATCCTTCTTTTGAACCGTCAGTACAGGCTCAGAGCTCTTCTTCACCGTATTATGTGCATCAATGAATTTGTCGGGGTATCCATTTGTTAGTAAAGTTCGCCTCAACAACTCCTGCTCTGTCTTCAGAGTGTCCGGAGTACAAATACGTTTGGCTCTCTGAAACAGTGCCTTTACTAAACCCCGTTTGTATGCAATAGGAGCAAAACTTGAAAACTGCAGATACTGGCCACTCCAAGTTGCTTTGCGGTGAACTGAGCGTTGTAAAGTACTATCCGCACGTATAGTAATAAGTACATCCAAAAAAGGTAAACTATTGTTCGACTCCACTTCGTGAGATAAAGATAGGTTTGGGTGAATATCATTGAGAAAGTTAAAGAACAAGTCAAAATGAATAGCGTCAGTAAAAATTAAAATATCATCAACGTATCTTTTATACAATAACGAATCGGCTATATAATCCAGGACTTGCCGCTCAATCATTCCTAAGAAGGTATCTGCTAGTGTTGGGCCCAACGGACTACCCATTTTGCTTGATTCTGTTTGATACCTGCTTCCGGAACTGAATACACATGCAGGCAGTACTTTGACGATGAGAGCTGCAGTGTCATCATCACCGGCGTCACACACGGACTGACTGATAAACTGCGACGCAACCACACTCTTTCATGTTTTCGAATGCCGAGCCACGGTCAACAGTAACTCGCCTATGATGCCTGCTGCATCACCCATCAAAATTTGGCGTAATTGTTCCCACTGTACGTGTGTCGATTAAAGGCGATTAGTTTTAAGCGCCTCACTTATGGTCGGAATTTTTAAATTTAGTGTTGTCAGATTGAAGATGATCAGCAGCGTTGGAAAACTGTCACACTAGGTCACCGTTTTCTCTCCGACAAGTAAAACAAAAAAATACTTGTAAACTGTTTCTAAAGCTACACTACACGGACTTTCAAAAACCCGAGACTTTCCGGTTTTCTCAAACTTTACATTGTTTTGAAAATGTTACATAATTGCACCTAAACCTTCCTAACCAGAGCAAAACTTGCATATACCCCGAGCGAAAAAACCAAGACTATCACCACCTTACGTTCCCCACTTCGATCACGTTTGTAAACGGCGGTTTGCAACTTATCGAACACTTGCTCGAGCAAACCTGCGCGTTTCATTTGTGTGAGAACTCTCAATAATTTACATATGACACATTAGATATCAATGAACGTGATAATCGTTGAGTGGGTTGCCATGTCCGGTTATAGCTTTAGGACCTGGACAGCCAAATGTACTATTTCGATCAGTAGGAACACGCGGACAGTGTCATCACCATCTGCGTTTTCGACAGGGCATGCATATATAGTCGACAACAGAACAATGCCTTGTGTACAATACAGTAAGTGATTGCGTACGTGATTGATCTTGGGATGTAGGATGGCAGTGCGATGGACTGTGATTGACCTGACGTGTCCGCCTCAAACTGCCAATGGTGACATTTACTGTATGAGCCATGGAATGGGTGACAAACTATTGCTTCTCACATATAAAAGCAATGCAGTCTGAAACCAATTCCTACGAATCACAGTAAGGGAAGTGAGATAACCAAAGTTAAGTTTCCAGCTTCTACACCATGCGATGCTTGCTACCGTGTGAGTCCAAGGTCATATATGGGTTGGACATCATCAGGCGAAGTTTGTCTCGTCTCTTCCTTTAAATAAATCCCTAAACTGCGCGGTGATGTTAATCGAACAGATGCCAAAACAGGTGTACATACTTGTGGTGTGTTGCGTAACTGTTCATCGACAAACCCGGAATTTGAGTTGTACTTGCGGTATTCCCCCTCCATATAGCGCTCAATATGGTAGAGGCGGACGGAAGAACCTCGTGTGCGATCAACAGATTCAGGTGAACGGCCCGCATTTTGTAACTCGAGCACAGAAAGCTGGAAAATGTCCACCTACAATGTGTATGAGAAGGCAGCAGAATGAACCAGGTAACTATCACGGGATCTGAATACGAAACGTGAAAGTAAATGTTTGTTGCTCAGTGATAAAAATATATCCAAAAATCCATTGCGTGCGTATGTGGTCGCCGCTACCCTATAAATAGCAAACAACGCCGACTTAGTGTGCAGGAAATGCCACGAAGCAGACCGAGTTTATATTAGCAGCACAAGCTGATGCGGCAAGTAGCCAGCCGATGACGAGAAGAGCAAGCTGGCCATCCAGAGGCCACTCGCTCCTAATCGTTCGGAGGAGGGACAGAACCGATTCTGACAGATGCTATTCTAGAAATGAACAAGTGGATGGAGCGTCTCGTCGAAACCCAGGCTGATTAACGAGGTTGAACAGTGGTGAAAACTGCGTTATCAGTTTACTGTGGAAAAATTCTTAAGATAGTTAGAAGAAACGAGATGGCAAACAGTTCTGCTTTCAACCATTTACAATCAGACCCAAGTGGCCAAACCTACATAAAAACTTTTCAAGGTGATCATTGCTCGGATAAGCAACGAGGGGATGAGTTAATGAAATCAGATAAACAATACACAAGAGTAGATGTCACTTGGAATAAAGTTTTCGACTGTGCGATCTCCCACAAAGACGTAGGGCAACGCATGACGACAAACCAACGATTTCGAATAATTTAAAAAAGTTTGGATCACAGCGTCACGCTGGTGTGGAAAGGGAGACAACCATGTTGATTGAGTCCAGTCAAGCTCGGTCAACAGTTCATGACGCAGTTCGTCAGTCAATCGGAATATGCGTGGTGACCGAGGATACTGTTGTATAACAGGCAGTTTCGTTGTGAGTATTGTACTACTCACAAGTAGTGTATTACCTACAGGCGACATTCAGGAACAAAAGGACAAGCCCAGAACACGACGGACAAGAAGAGACTATCGGAACAGTGTGTACATGCTGTGTGAGAACTTTCACCAAGGCGAATGACAACGTACTGTCACCCAATGTATGTGAGTGCATGTCTGTCGTGCAAATGAGTGTACGCGTTTGTGGTTTAGTTTT
>QNGE01008033.1:4864-19356 GCA_008508345.1 Paragonimus westermani
TCACTCAAACCGTTGGTTAGAGACGCTATCCGAGATGGCGGTGTGTCGCAGTCAATGGCGTACCTGTATCCATACCATTTTTAGTTCATCCATTTAGTCTTCTTCAATCTTCGTTGTCCTTCGTAGTACTCTTTCCTTCTAGGATATTCCACGTCACTGTTGAGGTGAGCGGCGGCCCGAGCCACAGTACCTTTTGGTCAGGCTCATGGCTGTTCTGATGATGATCAGGGTGATGTACATTCTGCATTTTATGTTGTCACCGTATTTTGTTATTCTTCATCTTTATGTTATCCCACACAGACTGGCTGACTAGTGTCAACTCAGCTTGCAATATTGCTGCTGAGATTTCGATAAAGACAATGAAGTTACAGTGCCCTCGCAGCTGTTGGGTTCTCATGGCGTCATTCATCCTTATTGTCAAGTAAAGACAAATTTTCCAATGATTCTGTTCACTGCATCCTGGAAATGCATGTCAGAAATAATTATACTTTTGCCTGACCTAGAGAGTTTAACCTAGCCGTGCCCTGTACGTCACCCACCTTATATGTCCGCCAGTTCCCCCTGTTCCCCACTGTTCGTTGTTTCAAATGACTTCCCATAAACGGTAATTTTCAAACTCAAACTGTGCCAATTCATTTTGCTTCTGCGGGAGACGTGCTTTTTTCATCCTTCAGCTTGGTTGTGGATAGATTAACAGAGAGCGAATACCGTTAACTCTGTTGTGTCTGTGCAATTCTTCCTACTGGTCAGTGTTCAAATTTCTGTTGTATATCAGCACAGTCAGTCCAGTTTCTCCTCAGTCTCCAATGTCTTTCATACGAAGATGACAATACCATATTGCAATCACTACTACTACCATTGTATTCCAATTTCTTTTTTTAGGACGTACTTGTGCGTGTTTGTAGTACATCATGTCTGTCGAAGAGTCTTTGCTAGAAGCAGTCATCGTTGACAATCATGATTTTCTTACTCAACAATTATGGCAACTTGTTACATCGCGAAATGCTGGTGGCCGTGTTTACCAGTTATTCGAGGTAAGGATAAGTACGTATTAAATTTCTCCCTATTTCCGTTAACGCTGGTTGCCACTGCAATATACTGTTCTGTGACATCAGTAAGTAGTACGACATGAGTTCAGTATCGAGCGGCATTCTGGAAGGTACATTTGGGGAATCTAACGAGCTTGGTGTTGAATTTCTAAGTGACTTTAAATTGATAGACATGGTATTTGCGAAGGCCAGTGTCCTGCTTAGCTCCACTACTGATGACATACAGGCTAAGCGGTGCATGGTGAATAACCGGGTTGGTTTGTATGGAGTATCTATCAGGCCTTCAAACTGCAAAGTGTCTCCTCACGATTGTCACGTTCTCACTGCCACACCTTCCATTGTACGCAGTTCCCTTGAATCTGTGGATGTTTTCACATGTGGGTAGCACTAAATAATCAACTTGCAACAGTGTTGATAGGAGATCATCGAGGATAGCAAAGGCATGAGTTGCCCTTGTCAACCCAACCTGTGTCATCTGTGGCATCGAAATGGTGCTCAGTTGTCGCTTAAAGAAAGGGTATTGTAGTGCTTTTATTCATTCTGCTTTCTTTTATGGCTCGGAAATATGGCCTGCACACAAAGAAAACATAATCAGGCTTGCTGCTTGTGAACATCGTTGCCTTTGTCGATTAGCCCGCATCAAGTGGGATGACCGCGTGAACAGTGTGGCCGTTCGATAGCGTGTAGTTGGGACGGTAGGGGTGCGCGATCACTTGGTCACCTAATCGGGTTACACAATCTTTGATGGTTGGGTCACGTGTTCCGACTACAAGCTGGGCGTTCACCACACCGGATACCATCTGGAGAGCGCCAGCAGTTGGCCAAAACAACGTGGAGGTCGAACGTCTGTGTTGACACGAAATATGAATACCCTGATAAATCCGTTGAGTGGAGTGGGTAGATCTCACCTGCCCAGCTGGGGTCCTTGGGACCATTCAAATCACTGACCAAAAACTCTACCCAAGAAGACAGTGTGTCACAGTCAGTGGTATATCTGTACTCGTACCATTTCCATCCACTCAAGTTAGCTCCGATTCCATCCTTATTTACCTTCCTTAGTCAACTTTTCTTTTTCTGAGGAGTCCCATATCGTTGTTGGGTGAGCAGTGGTCACAGCCACTAAGTATACTAGCAGAGTCCTGATGCTATGAGAACGGAACCATTTGGCCGTCATATGAACGGTAGTTCCATGGGAATCGTTTCGATCGAGTAGCAGGTTCACATTGCTGCACACGGCCTCTGCGAAATGGATCAGGACTTCGAAGTGCCAGGTGGGCTATGCGCATATTATAACGTAACTTCATAAGCTATCTGCTGGTTAGTGGTTGTGTGGCTGACCTTCCTCAGCTACATGGCAGGATTTGCTTTTTTAGAAGACACCCAGAACGGTCAGTATAAATCTGGAACAAGGTTCGCAAGCCGTTGACTTCGTGATGCTCTCCAGAAAAGTGATCCACACAAATAAAAGATGAAAAATTCTTGCACACCAATGACAAAGAGCTCAAGGCAGATGCTTTCTAATGGTTAAGATCTAATCTACACATTGCCAAGGGGTGTCAAAATGTAATAGTTTGACGATAAGTGATCTGGTTGTAGACTAAATATAAACTGTTAACACATAACGAAATTGAACAATCATGCATCCCTCCAAGAACAAATAGCGTGACTGCTGAAAATGGACGATGATATAACAGCTTACGTGCTGGCCTGCTGGCAGTCAGATAGTAGTGTTCAACGTTAACTCGTCTGAGATATTCTGATTGTGAGTTGTCGATATTGGGTCTAACAGAATAAATACTATGCCATTTTCCAAGATGATCTATGAACCAATCCCATCATCGTCGTCGCGTTTGTGGTGAGAAGTTTTGTGTTACTGATTTCTATGTGTTAGTTCGGGCATCGGATGTCCTTATTTCTTTGCTGACCAACTTCGCGCTTGTGATTACAAACATCGTTCTGACGGACTGGTTGTTTTCATTCAGTGCTGATCTCTGTTGATGGTGGGTGTGCGAGCGTGCACTTACCGGCTACCAGGTTTTCGTCTCACTCCTCGAGGCATACAGAGAATACTCCGCTATCACAACGCATTAAACTAAAACAAAGTTGGCGTTGAGTTTGCAGCATCCTGTCGTTGGCGTTCTTCAGGTAGATGATTGATAATAACACTTGTTCTCAATTATATTTTAGCGAAATGTTGTGAAATGAAACAGAGTATTTGTTACTGGTGAGGAGTCTGACGGATTTCGTGATTTGAGATCTACTGAGTTGCAAAAAATCGGGGCTTCTAAGGAATTCGAACCAGCGACAGGAACACCGTATCTAAACGTGACTTCGCAGCCCAGCTGGTAGAGCACTTGCCACATTTAAGCATGCTGTTTCCGTCGCTGGTTTGATTTCCTCCAAAGCCCAGTTTTTCGCAGTTGGTTCCCTTTGAAAGTTGTTTATTGTTCAGTTCCTTCGTTCTTGAACTTAGGTTTATAATCCGGACTTGTAGTCTACAGCGCAGTGAAGCGTTGGCTTACACACCCCGTGCATTTCTGCCCGGTTCCGTCCGCTTAACTGACGTTTTCTGTTGTTGATTTTCGCCTGCGATTCCACGCTCGTCAAACCGACTTCGTCTAGTGGTGACTCGTTAGAGCTCTTGTGTTTTTTGTAACTCACTTGCCATGTGTTTTGGTTATATCCCTCGTTCGCGCTGAGGTATTCCACTAAATATCGCCTCCAGTTCACACTCTCATCACAACATGGTCACTGATTCGATCCCTTTATGGCTATGAAGCCTAGGTTTTGTAAACAAGACAGTAACCAACCTATGTGATATTTTGTCGTTGGATGGAAATTACCATATAGCCTGTGGCCGGTTCCTAATGTTAACATCGAGTTAGCATAACCCCAGTTCTGACCCATTAAGTGAACTGATTTGGACGTAACTTAAATCTTCTGCCGCAGCTGTTGCATGTGACGCTAAGTTGGAGATTGTAGAAACTTGGTTTACCATGCCGTGATAACGACGACCGTCTACCAACACTAAGGTCACGAGTACGGGCTCTAGCTGACGCGATTACTGCCGACTAGGTTTGAGCATTCCGACAGTGTCTAGTTCATACGTGTCGTGGTGTTCCACTTAGGTGCGAAATTTCATGGGGTTGTAAAACCTGGAAATCGCATTGACCTTGCTGATTGGTGCATGAGCGCCCATGGTGGAGTGGAATCGATGGCTCGTTGTTGGACGAGAATTGCTCCCTTCACATTCAGGTTGAAAGTCATTGAAAGTATCTTTGGTTCAGAAACTGTTATTCTTTGTTTTACCTTATATTATTCCTAGGCTTTCAGTCAGCTGGACAAAGTTATCATCCTCTGTTTCACTCCTCCTTACACCCAGGGTTTCCAGCAATTCGGCTAAGTTACCATCTTTATCCATGAAACCACAAATAAATTCATCTTAACATTTCATTTAACTTCCTTCATGCTACAGTACAATGCGACTACTTCGGAAACTGTTAGACCAAAAAACTAAGTTGTCAACTTTTTTAATAAAAGAAAGTTGCTGTATTTTGGTAATGTTTCGGAGCCTGACGCGCTTCTCGTTATAGCGACGCCATACCGTAACTGGAACTCATGGGTTTAATGTTTAGATATCTCCTCGCCACACCCACATGGTGTTTCCATCGATGTTTCCCTAATTACGGTTGTATTTCAACGTTTCACTCCAGTTGTTTAATGGTATGCGATGTGCAAAGTTACATTAACGGTTGGATACTGATAAGCTGCCTAAACCTGCTAGACGGCTGAAGCATTCGGGACATATCTACAACGGCATGATTCGGCATGCTATAGTTGAGGTATCTCATAAGTCATCAGCTTTTTTCACAGGATCATGACTGTAGTCAAGTGACTGGTGGTTCACCAAGTGATCTACACTTCGGAGTATCGGCTCATCATATTGAGTCGATCTCCCGGACCAGATAAGTTTATGAACTCTAGTCTATTAATTCCATGCACATTCTAGACTACGGGACTCTTGAGGACACTGAGCGACGTGCCATTTTTGTGAAAACTAGTATCAGTCGCATGGGACGATAATTTTGCACACCTTTGCAAGTGCTTCTTCAGCTGAACGTTCAGCAGAAAATATTGCTCAGTCGTATCCATTCACCTTTTGTGGATCTCCTTATATCTGCTTATAGGAAGCCATAAAAAATGATGCGGCTGGATGCTTGCACTCTCTGCTCCACTTCAGTCACTCGAACACCTCAGCCAAATCGATCGCTTCGGAGTTACTTGTCCTCGCTGATCGACTGAATAACTTACCCTTGCTGATGTACCTGACGTCTTTTCTGGTGGATAGTGTACCGTACAGTGATGCACTGCGTTCACGAACCTTTGGTCCGGGGGTTATGCTCGTTTGGCCGAAAATTTTCAAAGACAACCTCTCCGACTCTCAAGTAAGCTTTTATGTGTACCTGTATCACCGGAAACAATGATTACGGTATCCTTCCTATCAGAGCATGTATGTCAGTTCATCACGATTGTAACATCAATATGTCAGTCGGTAGTACCAGTATCTTTTATTGTCATGTGACCATAAAATAGACAAAATATAAAGCATATCTGGGATGTGCTGCATCGAATTTTCTATGCTTAAATGCAAACAACCAACATTGCAGGACTTGCATCTTGCTATCAGATAACCAACTCAAAGTATTGCGATCCTACTTTCCCCAGTCACTAGCGATCAAATATGGTTTATTTGGATAGCAAAATTTTCGATAACCCATGTGATACTGTTTGGACAGAGGTGGGACACATTTATGGTTATGTTAAACTGTCCGTGGCAAAATCGTGCAGCCACTCCACCTCTTACGAGAATTTCTGATACTACCAGGTAAGAAGAATCCATTTTCTCATAACAGACGGGCAAACTTTTGTGAACAGCGATCAGCCGAATTTCTTATGAATCATCCACATCCTCATCGTAGATAGCAGTATATCAGGGGGTTTTGCGGATACTTAACAGCCATACACTCGTTTAGGAAAAGCAAGCTCCGGTCAAGAAAAACAACAGAAAGGAATGAGTCCTAACTTTTGAAAATAACTACTTCCACATTAAAACACCCAACATCAAGGTGCCTACACCTTACAATTGAACAACTGAGCTATAAGTGAAATCAAGGCCTCTAGCAAGACAGCTTCCTTACGGCCTTCATTGCCCTACATCACTAGGTGACCTTACTTCATGGATGACTTGATTGGACAACGGCACCATTCACGCCACTGAACCCGATCAATCACCATTTCATCAAACATCTCCATCCACTCACTTTGTGAGTCGCGAGATCCCTAGCTCAGGAGAAGTAACCGAACTACAGCGACCAGCCCCTCGAACTGCAAGACTGCGAGTGAATTGCAGTGTAGTAGAACTGGTTCTTTTTCCAGAAAGTACCAACCTTCCTGCATCCCCCAATTCTGAGGACAGGGAGTCTGTGACTCGTCAGGTTTCGACATGTTAATCTACCTGGTATGGGTGACTCACTTCAGAGTTATCGTCACACTCTCCAGCCCTAACTCAGTAGGTTCTCCAGATGTACAAGCTTTCACATAGCGTCGAAATCCAGTCCCACTGTATGAGTACTCTATAGCAAATAAAAAATATGAAAGATGTAAATCACCAAACTGTACGTAATCCCGAATCTCCAAGTTGTCGTCAGGCTGACACGCACAGTATTCTCCAAATGAGATCGTTGCTGAAACATGGCTAACAGTGAGTACTGGAGTTATGGTCCAAATGCAGTTGATCCGAGCAAGTGTGATTGAGTTCAAGTATACCTTGTCTGACTGTACGGTTGACACTGGCCTTCAAAGTGAATGAGTTAGGTGTTAACTGATAGTCAGTTCGCTTGTTCTTATGTTTAAACGCTGGAATACCCTACTGCCCTTCATTTACTCAAGTTGGCATGAAGTCGTAGCATTCCAGTAACACTACTCGCGATTAATCGCAGCGTATATTCCGAGGCCATGACTACATCTGTGAGGGGAAAGGATTTTTGACTGGCCTATCCGTCTGCTATTTTGATTTTTTCTGTCAACCTGTCACTTACGCAAAGTTGTGAAGGTATGCGGCTCAACCGCTGGATTTTCGGTCGGTTCGAAGCAGGGATGTGTAAGTTCGAACCCAGTAGTAATCTGGATTTTTCACAATTTTGTGTACGCGAAATGATCAATTCTACCACACTACCTATCAGTAATATAATTGGATCAGAGTCCTTTTTCCAGGATAATGAAGCTAGGGAAAACAGGGAAAGGGAATCTTATCAATAAGAATAGAATAGGAACCTTTGTCAAAAGCTTCGTGAATGCAAAGTACTTGGCATCAAGTTCGAGACCCTGATCAGCTGAGCATGTGCAGTAATCCATATTTACGAAGAGGTTAGTCAAACACGAGCAACCTCATCGAAATTCGTGCTGAGCAATACGGGGTAACTCGTACGATTCTATGTGATTTCGGAGTGCTTCGTCCCCTTAACTCTGCAGCATTTTCAGCACAACGAAGAGAAGAGCAATCGGTCTATAATTAGCCTGATCACTGTGACCTCCGCCTTTGTGAACGGGAGAAACGATCGCTAATTTCCAGTCAGGGGAAGTTCTGCTTTTATGAAATGAGTGTCTAGCTGGAGAAGTGATAACTCCTCAGTAAAGGCTTTATAGATGGGTGAAAGTCGTCCACATTGACCGTTTTATTGGTGTTCAGTTGTCTGGGCTTCGTAATGCTAGAAGGCAACGTGAAAGATGAGATTGACGATGAACGAATAGCAGAGACGGTCGAGATTATCAGAGGAGAAAAAGAGAAATCACCTGTGAGGGCTAGGACGTACTGGGGGCAGAGAACCTCCAATCATTCTTGGTTTCCGGTCGTCACACGCTTGCTGAAGTTTATATAAGAAGTGTCGATTCGGTATTTAGTAAGAGAAGAGGTAACACAACAAAAAGATTGTTGATTAGGAGAGAACGCAGATATGAGGCTGGTTTGATGAGACCGTTTGTCGGAGCGGACACTTGTGAAAACACCGCGGAACCACGGTGTTTCACACAGTACCGTATTGGGCGTTGTTGGAAGGGTGTTGTATACTCTCCAACGGGCCGCTTTCGCTAACTGGACTGTCTGGCGCCAGCACGAAAGAAGGGGAGTAAGGGTTTATGCCCAAGAACAATCCGGTAAAAAACACCGAACGAGGTTACAGCTACCCGAAGAAGTTTGTAGGTCTATGAACAAGGATGTTCAGCAAACTTGAATGAGTACTGCACAGATTGATGGAGTCATCTAGTCCGTAGAAGGTGTCACTTTTTAGGAACTGAGAACGTTGTTAGGTGAGTGCCGCCGATAAAATCAAACATTATCACGACACGGCTGCTAGGACCATGGGGCGGTTGACGATTTGGCAAAGGATGCCATCAGTTGTTTATCCGTAAATATAGGACCAGGAAGTGGCTGGACACCATTATGGGATAAGCGACTTGAGCAAATCACATACTGAGTAGGACCGACCGTTTGAACAAAATGGACCAATTGGGCGAAAAGGTGAAAATCGCGCGCAACGAAGCGTTGAAATTCATGTTTGGAAAGCTAAAGTTCTTTTGGACCAAGATATTTGTGTTACTTTGGATAGCGGTGTGAAATAAGGCGGAAAGAGGTGAGGCATGATCTGAAGAAAAGTTCGACAGAGGGCTACAGATTATTCCAACCAGTATGTGTCTCTCCAAAGTGTGGGTCTAATTCACATAACAAACTGGTGTATTTTTTCCCTACTGACCCATGTGCATAAGTGGCCAAACACTGAATGTAGTAAGCTTAGGCGACGTACTAGAAGGCATGTGAAGGGTTGTGCCATTCAGACAAAACTATGACCTTGATGTTTGACCTCGTTGCAAGCGACAGATGAAGCACGTAAATAATGCGTGTTCGGAAGCGAAATTGGGGGTAACGAAATGATGAATTATTGAATAAAAGAGAGGAAGGTGGCATTTACTGATTTAATGTGTTAGAATCTGACATTGGGGCATGCCGACCACAGACACAGCCGCCAAAGAGCTACAGTGGGAACACGAGGCAAAGGCTATAATTGACCATAGTTTCCGAAGTTCGTGGGAGATGAACGCCTCTCGGTTGCTCAGACCGATCGCCGTTAACTTGATGACCGCTTGGAGCCATTAGTCAAAAAGCAACCTGATCCGCAAGTCATCAGGATGCAGCACAGGGTTCGTGATCCACTGGAGGTCGGTGACTAGTGATGGTTCGTCGGGGATGGCAGATCTGATGTAGTGGATCTGTCCAGCCAGGGAATGCAAGACCAACAGGGAAATTGCGACACCAGTCTTCTGTTGCCGTGCTCCGGTGACCAAACTGGTTCATCATCGTCATAGACAGCAATACACTGTTGCTTAACTGCCGCATATATCTGTCGAGTGGGATACAGCTATTCAAGGCATCTGACACACCTTGTATACATGTGTATACATCTTAGTGATGGCCACTAAAATGAATCATACACTTTCTTCAAGATTCGTTCATGGTTGGCGGAGGCGGGAGATATCCGTATGCCATACGTATAGCACAACAAACGGACAGAATACTGTCCGAGCGCCCATGTGCTCCGATTAGGGCGTTTGAAACCTTTTTGTGGGTGAGTAACGTGCGTTATATTGTAGCTCTGACATTTTATGGGATACCTGGCTGCCAATCGTGGATCCATCACACTGTGGTAGTACCACCGCGCACTGTCCGCGACTGCCTATTTGCCCGGAGGATCCCGTTTATTTCACGCTCAACCCTCACGTGGAAACGCGTCCCCCTATCTATAGCCATGAGCTAGTCCACTGGTTTACTCGAATACTTGGACTGACAATGGCGATCGATTGTTGCCACCATGCGCGTTTTAACATAAAGGACGGTAACTCCACCATAGCTGCCAACAGATCATATCGTCGTCAGCTGTCGATAGCTAACGATGTGCCCGGCAAATTACCCGTGGTCATTTTCAATTTTCTAAGATGCTAAGACATTATGAGGTATCTAGAAGGGTGTTAACCTTTCTCTCTATCGTGTTCAAAATGCCCGCGGGTCTCACACCATGGCGGTAGCGGCTGAAACTAAAAGAGAGCCATATATATGAACATGGAACTTCCCAACAAGTTCACTGGTGTATCGGTCATATCTTCACTTCGCGACATAATTTGGAGAATCGACACTCCTTTTCTTGGCGAGTGGTGGCGATGTTTTTCGACCCGAAGTCTGTTTTCGATTAAGTTGACAGACGTTCTCTGAGTCCGTCTCCTTCGTAGAGGAACTCCAGTGAAGTATTTCAATTTATTGTGCCTTCGTATTCGCGCTCTGAATGCAGAATGCGCATTTATTGGCAGCTATCTCGAAAGTTCTCTACGTTAAACGGCGTACTACATCGGTGTCCGATCGCTGCCTTTCTTTTCGCTTTCGTGACTGACGAGGTTTTGTTCCGGGGCACTTTGAATTGGGACCTTCGCCAGATGGTACGCCAACTGATGTTGCGTTTGCAGATGACTTTGTGCTTACTGCTTCAGGAAGCGCGTGGACCACGTTAAAACGGTTGCATTATGTGGCTAGTCTATATGACGTGCACTTTGCACTACCAAATGTAAAGTGTTGTAATATTGGGTTTTGTTATTGCAGGCAGGTCATTGGAGACTATCAACTGCTTCATCTAGCTGTGTAGTGTCATCTCATCAACTTGCACTATAGCTGACAAGGTATCCTTGAAGATATTGAAAACACCTGGCACCTTCGCTAACCTACATCTTTCGTGACGTTGCAAGGACACCCATTCTGTCGACTAAAGTTAGGCTTTACAATGCATGTGTGTAATCCATCTTGCTACATCAGCCAGGGACCTGGCCAGTTACCGCGGTAGACGCACCTAAGTTTTGGTAGGTGATTGTCGTTGCCTCCACCAGTTCACCGTTATCAAATGATCAACGTGCCTGTCCTTTGGTGCATACCTGAGAGATCCTAAGTTCGCGATCTTTGACCAAGATAATGAAAACCACGGTCTTCGTTGATTTGTTCACGTACTCCATATGCCAACGAAGCGTTTGCTGCACGGCGCATTGTTCACTGTGATTGCTGGTTGTTAGAATGTCAATTGGATTCGACCAGCCACTTCGAACACAGTGCATGTTGGCTTAGCCACAATAATGTGGTTCTGTTCTTAGTGTTCTTATTGAAGGCCATCCGAGGTTGCCATACCATTACTTATTACCGTCCTCCTCAAGCGTCACCGTATTATCATTTTATTGGTTCAAATCGTGTTGCGTGTTGGTATTCCCGCACTAACTGAATGGGATAGTTTCTTTTAAATGTGTAATTAACAACGTTTATGTTTAATAGTCAGTGGTGTAACCTTTATAATCGGCTGCGAAGATATGAAAATTGCAGTTAATCCACACGACTTTGACTCAGTAACACACTTCAATATCCAAGCTGAACTAGACTTTAGCAAGTAGTATCTCTATTTTTCTGTAAGATAACGGTTAAGAGAACAGATAAACGCTAGCATTGTC
This sequence comes from Paragonimus westermani, assembly GCA_008508345.1. Taxonomy (NCBI): domain Eukaryota; kingdom Metazoa; phylum Platyhelminthes; class Trematoda; order Plagiorchiida; family Troglotrematidae; genus Paragonimus; species Paragonimus westermani. Next base: position 16,501 of record QNGE01008033.1, read on the forward strand.
AGTCGCATGTTGACAGATAGATAGGGTTGTGCAATGAAATGTTATGAGAAACGTGTCCCATCGAGAGATAGTTTTTAACCATTTTATCAAACATTTTCCTGGCTGATTTCACTTATATTTGGTTTTGACTAAGTATGTATGTTAAATTGGACAAGATTTGTGCAACACGTTTCTTTGTTCACTGTACATCGGCGCAACCCATTTTCATCATACTACAGGATCGTATAATAACCACTACATATTTTTATGTTTGCGAGCTCCAGGTCGTCTGTTGTTTTAAGGCAGACCCTTTGTATACGTTTGAACTCGAACCAGAGATAGAAGCTGATCACTTTCAAGCAGTCCATGTTTATCAGCGGAGCGGCGAAGCTACGCCTAGCACTCGGAAATCATGCGTTCAAAATCGGGAGCCGCCCGTTCCACTGTGCCGCATGGAATCCACATCATCTTTGTGATAGACTGTTCCGGCAAGATTGTCTGAAAATTTGTCGCTGCAATCCGCCACCATTATTACTGAGTATGGGTGTATTATTGATATGGGTTCATTCATTTATTAGAAATGAGCTACAGTGCAAATGGAAAAGCAATGTAAGGGTACAGTAAACAAATGTTTGGTGGTTGTCCACCTATCACAACCGTAACTTCCGTCTAGGACAGTCTGACATTGTTTGGTGAATTCAATGACAGAGAAGAGATGGGCGGATAGCCTATTCCGAATCTAGGATTCTTCAACTCTCCATCTAACTAAGTTGTTTACCTGTTGGTTGCGTAACCTTTGCTCAGTACACGCTGTATAACGTAATTGTTGATATGGCTCATATTGAACTGTATACCATAATTTTCTGGAGCATGTAAAAACGCATCTTTTGATGTATTGTGACTTTAGCTCTCAGACCTCGCGAACCCCCACTTGAATGTTCAAAAACAGTTCGTTTTGGCGTTGCGACCATCTGGGTGGTTACTGTTTCCTAGCGTTTCACTTCGCGCCCTCTCTGTGGATATCTTTTGGTGATGTCCGACGTTAGGTACACGTCCGTATGTGACCGGAATATNGTTGGTTGCGTAACCTTTGCTCAGTACACGCTGTATAACGTAATTGTTGATATGGCTCATATTGAACTGTATACCATAATTTTCTGGAGCATGTAAAAACGCATCTTTTGATGTATTGTGACTTTAGCTCTCAGACCTCGCGAACCCCCACTTGAATGTTCAAAAACAGTTCGTTTTGGCGTTGCGACCATCTGGGTGGTTACTGTTTCCTAGCGTTTCACTTCGCGCCCTCTCTGTGGATATCTTTTGGTGATGTCCGACGTTAGGTACACGTCCGTATGTGACCGGAATATACAAAATGTGGTCGCACGTTTCATGTGTTCCTGAATATCTATGTATGGTTTGATTTGCAAGCAAAATAAAATCAGAACGAGTGTTGTATTCACTGCATATATCTTTCTTGAGACACATGATGGATAGGTTGTGTATCAGGGTAATTTTGTTTGCCACTCATTCTTTTTCAATACTCAACTTACCATGCCACCGGCACAGGCCTGGCATTTTATTTATCGCCTTCATTTTCATTTCCTTAGTACGCGAATGAGCATACAATTTTGTTGCTCTCCACAGAAAACGACGTAGGGCCCGTTATCGCGTTCATCTTCGAACTGCTTCTCTCAAATCCGGAGTTGCGGTACAGAACTGAATCATGTATGGACCATTCAGTTATTTCTCCATATTCAAACCTTGATCAGTTGTATTCAAACACGTCCTGTACCGGTTATCCAGATTGTCTGGCTGAACTGGTGTTTCGTTGGTCCTGTCATGGCGTACACGGACGTTTACCGGGCCCACGTCATTTTTGGCTGCATCATCGTTTCGGTTCAATGAATGGTAATTTTTCCTTACAGCTTTCTCCGCCTACCTTGCTCTCCGCATGTCGAACGCACATTCGGAGGTACCTCGTCAGACGTATACGTGAGTTTGAAGATTTTGTCTCGTTGAGCAGGAATTTTATATTTGACATTATCATTGAAATTATTAAGTAACAAAGCTACTTCTACTTCGATTCTGTGTGTTTAACTTTTCTCGTTGGTTTGATTAACTTTCACTTCACCAGAACGAGCGCTCCTTTGATTTTCTCTTCTCCATCTATTCTATCTTTTGTTTAACAGTTTGCTCGTTAACAGTCAGCAGTTGTGGTATTTTTGGACCTGAAGACGTTGTGTCCGTCGTGAAGGGATCTTACAGAAGTCTATTTACACAGAGTGTACTTGATTAACTTTTCTCTTAAACATTTGATGCTTTGAGTGGTATTTACCGGGGATAATCAAACTCCTCCCTCTTGATCAAATCTATCATGGACAGCATTTACGTGGTGTCCTCGGTGACTACATTGATCTTAGTTTAAAATTCACCCTCAATAGCAAAGTAAATGACGCGATTCCCGAGCGTCCTTGTTTCGCTTAGCCAGTTCTTCGGAATCATGTGGCCTATAGGAATGCAATAAAAAGCCAGCCTAGTCTGTATGTAGTGTGTTTCGCACAGAATGTAAATTCAAGGTCAAGGCGTTTCGTCCGTCATTGTTGCGCGCAGTGTGCTTGAAATCTTGGCCGTCTCACCCACGTCCCCAGCCCCCCAGCCTTTTTGCCTCAGACTACGGCTCTGCTGAAGATACACCAATGATTTTAATATTGATATGTTCGCCGAGCTTGGCGACCCAGCCGCGAATTCAAACTAATAATAACATGCCCGAATGTAGCAAGCGCTCCGAAAAATGATGCACCAGATTTACCGTTCACTCGTTGCCGGGTTATTTGAATGAGTATCTGGATCAAAATGTGAAATTTCGGAGCTCCTGAC
>QNGE01008035.1:0-19346 GCA_008508345.1 Paragonimus westermani
TGAGAAATGTACCGTTATTATTATTAATACATGGAATATAAAAGGTCTACGACCAGGAACCACTTAACGATTCTATCTACAAATTATCCAAGTAACCGTTTGTTCTCTTAAATATAACTATCCACGGCGCCGTTTGCCACGACCTTTCCGCTTGTTCCACATGCACAAACCCAAGCTTTTCAGTACTGCCTATCACCGACATGCATGATGGATAAGCCTTTCGAGTAGTTCTTTTTTGTGGGGACACCACTAGCTGGCTCAGGTTCATATCGGTGCCGACCATGAATTGGAAGGCAGGTATTGTGCCGTCGTAAGATTTTCTCAGAACAGAATTCACAGCCGATGCCGGTCAATGTTGCGTCAGCTGCAGTAGTGGTGACCAACCCGGGGGGGGGGGTTCGAAAACCCTCATGCACCAGCGTACATGTAACTGATAAACACCGTACAACCTTCCTTGTGAGACCCCTTTGAAACAGTCAGCTGTGTATCACTCTCCACCTGGACTACACATCGTAGAATCCATACAACTAACGAGCGCCTGTATTACTCTTCCGGACCTTCCGTCCGGGGCCTCCGTGGTACTGCAATCGCCGGACTGCTTAAATACAAGTGCACAAATCCTGCGAAGCAAGTCGGCCGTACCGCATCAAATTTGAGGCAGTCGTGAGCCTCTGGTGATTTTATTGCTCAAATATATTGCTGTTGGTAGAAATGAGATTTCGGGAATGCAAGTTCTGCAAGCACATCGCAAAGAGTACACTGTTGGGGTTAGTGCCCTTCATACTGGTCGTCATCTTAAGGCCGATAGGCCACACGATAACGTCTCGGACGGGATGTCCAAAGCAGTATTGACCGAAATTTAGCCGTCAAGGGAGCGAGTTTATCTAGTGGCTGTTATCTACCTCTCATCAAGATCTTCTTAGGACACAATCACGTGTTCTGTAGGCTCCCAGTCACGTGGGTGGGCTGGTGTTCTTCCTTGAGCTATTGATGCGTGACATCCATCTCCCAGATGTCCCAAGTCTCAATAAAAACTGCAGTGCGCGGCGGAGAATTACGTCTCTGCTTTTACGTGTTTTAGTCCATCAACTCAGCTGGCATGAGCATGCAAACGAGCCAAACAGGTGGCGGTACGGTTGCATACCGTCGTTGTAAAATTGCGTTTCGACGAATGAATCCTTTACCGCCAGTCACTTGAAGGTTTCTCTACCCTTTGGAATTGGTGATCGTGGTATCATTCAACCTCATTCCATTCAGACAGGGAAGCTGCACTGACCCGAAGGCTTCTCTCGGTGAGATATCCACAGGTCATACTTTGCGGCTCTTGGAGATTCCGTGAATCCCGCCCCTTTATCTCAGTATACAGGCACTGGGTCGATGTCAAGAATGTGTTGAGTAGAGCAGTGTGCAGAAATATTTCTGGTTTTTGAACACAATCAATTGAGTGAAAACCACGTATAAGCGGTAGGACTCTCAAAACCGCTAAATGAGTCGATTGGGACCGATGTCAACTCAAGCGGTGTTCTCATGAAGATGCAGCATATTTGAGGACTTGAAGCACAAGTTGCCAGCAATGCTAGCACGAAAGAAGGGAATTACAGTGGTCGACACTCAAAGTAGTGATCAGCTTTAAAAGTTTTCAACATACAAGTTCCATTGTCTAGCTGGCGGTCGTCATACCTCGAAGGTCGCACTCAAACGGTCAAAGTAGGGGGGCACTATTCAACACCAAAACCAGTAAGGAAGCGTTCTGGGTCCGTTGCTCTTCTCGATGTACATAAACGATCTGTGCGACGTTATCACACACGGCAAGCCCCTTCTGTTTGCTGACGATATCAAACTCGTTTACACATTCCGCCGGGGCAGCAGTATCAATTTCTGTCTACAAAATATACGACAGAAACTAACGTCATTGCAATTGTGGTACAAAAACATGACTGATGGCGTTCTCAGTGAACCAATCGAACATCATCACTCATGATTGTAACCTACCCCATGGCTCCATCTCACTGGATGGTTGTAATATGGGTACAACCACTTCGGTCAGAGATCTAGGAATACGGTACTCAAAGTCGCTCAATTTTTCCGAACAAGTATGCTTCCAGGTGGCGAAAAGTTAAATAACACTAGGCTGTATCAAAAAGACGTTCTGTCTAACAGCTGCGAAGCTGATGTTTTACACAATGTGTGATCGGTCCAAACTCGAGTATTGCACCTTCATTTACTGACATCTACGCAAGTCTGATAGGCTTGTGGTAGAAAACCCTCAACGATCGTTTACCAAAAGCTTATTAGGATATTCTTCCTCCCTCACCTACAGACAACGCTGGGAAAAACCTGGTATTGATCCACTTTGGCTGCGTAGACTAAAGTTGAATCTGACGTAGCTGCATCAAATCATACATTTGGATGTGATTACCAAAGCGTTCACCGTCCACGTACAACACAGCACTCCATATAGTCCAAGTAGTAAGGGTTCCACCTTGCCAACCCTGATATCCCGGAGAAGCATGCTTGCAAACCTGTTCCTCATAATATATTCCTATATTTGAAATAAACTCCTGAATGGAGTCCGAACCAGTAACAACACTCAACGTTTTAAAAAAGGGTTCGGACAATTATCTCACGTTAACAAGCACAATGTCTATCTTCAAACTCGCTGTATCACACAAAGATTTTTTGGATGTGGTCCAAGAAACCTTCAACCCTCAAATGCGTGTCACTTCGATAGCCGCCTCGCTGTCTCACTATGCTCGAAAACAGCCTGCTTGACACGGTCTGGTGTATCATATCGTCACCCGACCTTTTAGCATTTGTCCTACTGCATGCTGATTGAACCGTTTACAGCTCAGGATTATTTTATGGATATGAGTTTGTTCATGTAAACACATTGCCAGGTTTGCTAGGAAAGTTGAAATTGGCGCTTATCAACAAATCCAGGAAAAATGCTCAACTAGAATTGTTGTTGGAAAACGCACATTTTATGGAGCCTTCCAATTCGTCGAGTCAATACCCGGTTTGCGTGGATAAATCCGAAGTGCCTATGGAAATACCAAAATAAACACTCGACAGATTTATACATTCCAGTAACCGATGGAAAAATAGTTATATCGCATGAATTCTTCGTCAAGAATGTTCGCATGCTTTTTGTTCATCATAGGAAATATGAACACCCTACATTTTCTCATTTAACTTGCGAAATTGCGTTCTTTATCCCACGAATATTTATTGTGTGGAGTATTTTTCTGCGACGGATGAACGCATGTAACTTCCTCTCGGCCGAACAATTCGCGAGAATTTCGACTTTGTGACGTTTTCGAGCAATCGAAAAAATCTTCCATCAGACTGGCCAATCGTTTGCTGGATGTTGGATTTTCGCTTTTCTCCTCGTCAAATTATTTCAGCATTTTTGGATGCCAGTTATGTCCCGGAATGGCGAGACATTCCAAGGATGCATTGGGGCGTTTTCCCCAGTATGACCTTGAAACATTCGAAAACTCGGCTGCCACACAACCNTATTATTATTATTATTATTATTATTACTGGATCGTTTTCGGAAAACTGACAGCTTCCCAGATGGTTGGGACCTCGAAATTTGCCTGTGGAAATTCCCCCTGGCATGCTTATTCAGCTTCCGGTTAAACGACTGCATACTTTCCGCCCGCATTAGCGTTCCCCGCAGCGAGTTTCGTGGGTGACAACCCAGCACATTGAAGTGATGCTGTCCACCAGGTTAGCCTGGGCGCTGCTGACTCAGCTCCAACGAATGGCTACGATGTGCGTGGGGGCAATCGTGAACATGTACAGCGTGTGCACCGGAACTCATCGCGAAAGTTCCTCTACAGAAACATCATATCCCCGCAGGTTCGCCGATCTTCAGGCATAACCGTGTCCAGATTAATAAGTCTACCTGGGTGAGATTTTTGGGAATGTCGGTGCACATTTTTCGTGGCTCTAGGGTGTACCCTTCTCAATATGCCCTACTTTGGAACGGCATCACAGGCCATACTATCGACCTCCTGATAAGAATGGGCGTAAGTATCAAACACTTCCAAAAATCGCCCCAGGGAACTGGCCAAGTGAGCGGCTTGGCCTGTTCAACCTAAAGTTGCCTTTCTGGTCCAGCAAGTCACAGCTAACGGATTGCGAGAGGTCACTTGTGATGCTGGTCCCCATATCAGACGCCTTGGTTATTACGCACGCCTTATCGCTACCCAAGAGCAACTGACGTCTGCCTTACCTTCGACCCTTGAGACCTCGCGTTTAGGGGCATTTAATGGTGAGCATTTTGGGTAGCCCATCATGACAAAGCATTTCTTTGTCTTTCAACGTGTTAATGGCGCAGGAATTTCGCCATATTGTGGAATTCATTAAGCCAGGCGCCTCTTCAGCGAATGGCGCAAACAGTCACTATGCATGCATGGAACTTCGCGGGATCCCGCTGAAGGTTGACATTCTGGGCGAAGGGATCTCATTGATACAGATCTGGAAAGAACCACTGCGCGAACAGTCCAGACTTCACTAACTGGGACCGCTCTCACAGCCTAATGCTCTGTGGTTTTTGGATGTTACCATGGCTTGCACTATCAAATGCCTTTGAGCAGCTCAGCGTACCGCATCTGCGCTTGTGGCAACGTCCACGCAATCGTCCACTAGTTCACTGACCCTTCGCGATTTTTCTGGTTTTACCCGCTTTCATGCCAGTTGATACGTGTACAGGAGTCTGATTCGATTCAGGAAACCCCGTGTAACGTCGTCAGTCATGTTTTCCATAACTTTGGGAAACATTGACAACAATGTCACTGGGCGGTTGTTTCGAGGGGCCGAACCTTCTGTTGAATTAATTACTAAAGGCGGCGTATAAATTTCCCGTTCGTGGAAACCTTCTTCAACTTTACGGTTAGATTATACGACGTGAATGACGGCTGTGACACAACCTCCGCGCATTCTTTAAGCATCATTGGTGCGATTTCGTCGGAGCCTGGGGGGTTTCCTCTCTTCAAGTTGGATACTATTCGTCCAACATACCTGACGTTACAGCTCAAGCGGTCGAGGCGTTGTTGGGCTTGCTATGCTAGGAGGGCATTGTGCAGTTCGCTAGTGATATCTAGTAGCCCACAGCGGAGAACTTTACCGTGAGTTCCAGCCAGAACACTTGGTGCTTGGCTAACGTCGTCGGTGAATTGTTGGTCTGGTCTACGAATCTCTAAGGTTCCTGGTCTGGCTTGAGCCATATATGCTACATAGTGATAATAATAATATATATTTCTCAACGCATATGTGGGAAGCACGATGGGTTATGCGAGATCACTGCAGATATCTGCAAACCATACAAAAACGCATGAGTAATTGGTAGCACAAACGTGAAGCGTTCCGTCAAGAAGGACTTGGTCAAAAGGCAAATGAATGTAGTTTACGATAACTTTGACGCACACAACAGAGAGGGAGATAGTTCAGTCGCTTCACAGATTTAGTCTCCAAAAATGGGATGTTACACTAATTTACTTTCTACAAGTCGTGGAACTGTAGCGTTCTATACAGCACTTTGTATTTTATAATTTTTATTGTTCGCTCTTTTCCCCCTTTTCTAACTCACTTGTACAGTCCATGTTTAAACCAAGTTAATCGATTAATTCGATAGTCAATAATTCAAAATCTACCTCGGAGGTCGTGAGCCGTGCGTTTTCTCCGCGTTCTGTGTCGCTCGTGTACAGGTTTTGAGAGGGTTAAAGTCCAACTGAACCAACCATCTGTTTTCGGCAGAACTACCTTAGGAGTAACATCACGGATCGTTTCCATCGGATATTTTATTCAGTATAGTGGATTTTTAAACTAACGCACCTTCACGAACTGCTGTGAGTCAGTTCATTTCGGTTTTTAACACATTTTGGCTCCGCGTCCATGCTCGAGTAATTTGACAGTGCTTAGGTCCGATACAGGATGGACAATATTCAAGTAGTTCAAGGTCACGCCGGTAAGAATGCCCAAACGCATCTTTGGAGGGTTTCGCCATTAGGGGATAAAATTGGCGTTCGCAAAATGTCAAGGTAGGTCGGCTTTGGCGAGGCAGGGCGGAAAATTCCAAAATCCAGCGGACGATTGGGCAAGTTCAAACGCAGAATTTCGTCGATTCCCCGAAAAACGTCAAAAAGTTGAACATCTCACAGACCGTTAATCTGAGACGAAGTTCCGTACTCCCATCCGTAGTAGAAAAATTTCTTCGCTTGATGGACAATATGGGGATCAGAAAGGAGAATTTAATTTCACACGTTAGATGGGAAAATGTGGGGTTATGACATTTACTGAAACAAAAAATGTGCTAGCGGAATGTTTTATAAAGAACTCATACGATATTGTCAGTTTTGCTATGACTATTGGAATATATAACGCTATCTACTGTTTGTTGTGGCATTTTGCTATGTACTCGGGATTTACTCAGGCATACGGAGAACTGAGTCGACGGTTTGGAGAACCGCATGAAGTGAGAGTCTGATAACTAAAGCTTACATGACGTCGTTCCGCTGGCCTTAATATTGAGCGCCGCGTTCACATGTCTAGGGGCGCTAGACAGCGGGGTGTTTATCCACGTACTGTGCATCTGACGGCTGAATGTTTCTTGGACCACACTCAAAAGGATCTTTGTGTGATACAGGGAGATTGAAGATAGACATTGTGTTTGTTAACGTAAGATGATTGTCCAAACCTTTTTTAAAACGCTGAGTGTCGTTACTGGCTCGGACTTCATTTAGGAGTTTATTTCAGAAGTAGGAATATATTACGAGGAAGAGGTTTGCATCTTGGGATTGGCGCGTTTTTCGAAAATGGACAGTTGTTATTGCGTGCTAGTGCGTATCCCTTTTTACCATTTGATCACTCAAATTCACGTACTGTTTGTTGTGGTATGCCATATTTACTTGCTTCTAGACCGTTTGAACATTACAAATTGATAAAAGTTGAATGTCATATAGTAATGCCAACTAAGTCAGCCACTCTTCAAAAATTGCCAGTCGTCAAGCCTTCATCCCCGCGCAAAAAATGCATGTTGACTGTGAAGAAAGGTGTAAAATCTTCTGGTTGTCCAGCCAACATCTGCTCCGCTCTTGATATCGCAGAGGCGATCGCGGCTGTTGCTAAAACGGTGGTTTCAACAGCAAATATTAGCACATCACGCGAAAGGCACAAAACCAAACCATGTTTAGTTCCCATTACCAATATATTGGAAGATCAGGCTAAAAAAATTACGGGAAATAGAGGGTGGAATAGCAAAACTACACAGCAGAAACGAGGGGCTTGCTGAATTTTTGCACAAATTAGATCCGCTATTGTGTATTAGAGATGCCTCAAGTAACATCCGCCATCAGACTACCCCTAGTCCCAAAGACCTCGTAGCGGCCGGAACGCTTATTGATACTGTAGCTACGGAATTGCACAAGCGGTTACGTTGTGCAAGCGAAGTGGTGGTGTTCAACGTACCTGACAGAATACCTCTGATGTCGGTGAAAAGGATCTTACTAAAAGCCAGTAAGATGGAAGAACAAGAGTGCTACTGTTTAAGACTGCGCAAGAAAGTACAGCAGAAGCACTGGCCATTGTTGCTACAGTTCACAAGTGAACTTGTGGCGAACGAATTTGTCAGAAGACAAGAGCAAATCAGGCGTGGCACAAATTTTAAGTCCATAAAAGTCTTTGGTGACAAGACGCCACTCCAGAGGGAAATATTGCGAGCCAATATTTCCCGAGAAAAAACCACAGTCAACAATCTCATTGATCTGACTGTAGATCTTGACTGCTCCACGAGTTCTGCGAACCCGCAAGTTACAGCTGGAGACGCCGTCGCGTTGCCGGTCCAGACGAACACTGGAAAAAAAACCACGTCTAGCTCGGATAATGCCAGGCGCGTTCAAGTTTCCACAACGAAACCCACGCCTACTGCTAAGAACTTATCCCTCAACGCTCCACGTCTCTCTCTGTCAACCGCGGCCTTGACTAGTAAAAGTCCTAGAACTAAGGCATCCATATTCAATCAAAACTCTGGAAGCAGCAGCTTTAGTGCTCCTGATAAGGACGCGGCTATTCGAGCAGGGCCATCCACTTCTCATCAGAGGAATCTCTCTCCGTTATATGGAGTAATCGAAAATTCCAACGGCAAATCCAAAACACCTGAACGATGTTCTAAATCAAAAGTAAGACTTGTAAAGTGTTCACCAGTGAACAGTATTTCGGATTTGCAATATAAGGATAAACCGAAAGAACTCACCAGGAGTCACAGATCTGGTTTTAAAAATCACCTTCTAAAAAACAACGCTTTGCATGTAAAACTGCACAATCAGTCTCCCACTGCTTCCAGGCAAACATACTACTATCCTAGGGGTTACGGTTACCACCCATTATCCAATGGTTCCGTAGTAACTCATCCTCCTACCCAAAATTGGAGTGCTACTGGGAACCAGGTTCCCAATATTTATACCCCAGCAAGTACACCACTCCCTGAATATGTCAACAATACAAATGTCCGCCACACCAGTCCTTTTTTAGTGCATCCCCCGATATTTCATCAACCGCCACCTGGCGCCCCTCCACAAGTCCCACTCTGTCATCCCTCCATAATGGCACTCTTCCAGCACTTCCTATCATGGAGTCAAACCTTTACGACATCCACTCAAATATGAGCAGAAACTCGGTACATCCCCTAGATCACGCCTTTCCATTTGGTATTTCGCAACCCACTGCCCCATCTCTCATGAAGTTCTTTAGCAGTTTATCTGCTGTATCTGACAAAAAGAATTTCGTAAGTCTATTACTAATGAACGCAAGATCATTGGTTTGTAAGATGCACTTTTTCAAACCATTTGTCTTTATATCTAATCCCAATATCATACTCGTAACTGAGACGTGGTGCTCTCCTGACACCCCAGACAGTCAGATGAGCATCGTAGGATATCACATGTTCCGCAGGGATCGTCTCACAGGACGAGGAGGTGGATGCATCATTTACCTAAAAGAGCAATTTTCCGCAGTAACACTTGATGATTCTATACTTCATAAACTCGAGGACTCTTTGTGGTTAATGGTCTCTATTGGCTCTCGCGAGCTACTTATAGGATGCATCTACAGACCGCCAAATGCTGCGAGCAATGATTTAACTGACCTTGTGGAGATAATGAATCATGTGTCCAACATGCCTTGTGAACACAAACTAATAGGCGGTGACTTTAACATGCCTAATATCTCCTGGACCTCACTTTCTGCTCCAGCAACACAGGCCGAATTCCTTTCATGCATTCAACTGAATGGTTGGAACCAACATGTCCTAATGCTCACCAGGAAGGCGCATTTTATGGATCTTATATTTACCATAGGCATTCCGTCTACGGAGTTATCTGTTCTACAACAATTCCCTGGAAGCGACCACAATGTCGTCAAATGTCTGTTTGATTTCAATATGGCTACCAAACCGAGAGTTGTATTCTACCGTCCGATCAAATTCATTGATTGGAATGCCTTCTCATCCCCACTAAGATCCTTAAATTGGAATACCTCCTTTCGCACATCGGACCCAAGCATAGCGACCGCAGAATTTATCAGACATCTAGCGTTCTGTATCGACGTTTTGGCCCCCATTAAATCAAAACGTGTCGGCTCGCATGCACAAGGTAAAATCCTTACTGTGAAAGAGACCGACAAACTGAAAATGCTTAAGTTGAGGAACGGAAGAACACTGGACTATTCCCTGGTGATGCGAATGAGCAAAATGTTTAAACACATAGAACGTCAGACGCAACTTCGTCATATAGACGAAGAGAAACTCGCGCTCCGTAGTGAGTAAGGATGTGCGAAACTAGTTCAACTGATGAGACGGAGGAATTCCATGAGGGACCCTGCTACAAGAACTATCACTCTCAAAGACAAAACGGTTGTCCATCACCTTGTAACGATATGCGAACTCTTCAACTCACATTTCGCTGCCTCGATTAGCGTATAAAGCACCCCATTACCTGCTAATATCCCATCAAAATCAGATAGAGTTCGAATAATGTTTTAATTGATGTCCGAAGTATTCGTTCGCAGCTAGCTATCATTGAGCCTTCAATTCATCCTGGACCAGATGGTATCCCACCAATGGTCGTCAAAAAAGCAGGTGATGATATACCCATCCTCTCACTTAATTGGTTCGACCTATCACTTTTATCCAGCACCTTCCGTCTTCAGTGTTATACATCAATCATTACGCCCAGTCACAGGAGTCGTGCAAGGCAGGACGTTAGTAACTGTCGTCATACCACTACACGTCAAAATGCTCGATAATGTTTGAAAGGATAATAAATGTGCAAATAGTCGAGTTTTAAGGGCACAAAACCTCATAGACCTTTCACAGCACGGTTTCCTCAGTAAGCGCTCCTGTATGACATGTCAGCTGGAATTCGCAAACCAAACGTCCACATCCGTAGACACAGGAAATGCGGTAATTATCATAATCTTAGACATGTAAAAGACTTTTTAGCGTGTGCCTCATAAGCGCCTCTTGATCAAAATAGCATCTTTTGGCATAAAAGATCCCTTGCCTGGCTGGTTGTCGTCATACCTCGAAGGTCGCACCCAAACGGTCAAAGTAGGAGAGCACTATTCAACACCAAAACCAGTAAGGAAGCGTTCTGGGTCCGTTGCTCTTCTCAATATACATAAACGATCTGTGCGACGTTATCACACACGGCAAGCCCTTTCTGTTTGCTGACGATATCAAACTCGTTTACACATTCCGCCAGGGCAGCAGTATCAATTTCTGTCTACAAAATATACGACAGAAACTAACGTCATTGCAATTGTGGTACAAAAACATGACTGATGGCGTTCTCAGTGAACCAATCGAACATCATCACTCATGATTGTAACCTACCCCATGGCTCCATCTCACTGGATGGTTGTAATATGGGTACAACCACTTCGGTCAGAGATCTAGGAATACGGTACTCAAAGTCGCTCAATTTTTCCGAACAAGTATGCTTCCAGGTGGCGAAAAGTTAAATAACACTAGGCTGTATCAAAAAGACGTTCTGTCTAACAGCTGCGAAGCTGATGTTTTACACAATGTGTGATCGGTCTCAACTCGAGTATTGCACCTTCATTTACTGACATCTACGCAAGTCTGATAGGCTTGTGGTAGAAAACCCTCAACGATCGTTTACCAAAAGCTTATTAGGATATTCTTCCTCCCTCACCTACAGACAACGCTGGGAAAAACCTGGTATTGATCCACTTTGGCTGCGTAGACTAAAGTTGAATCTGACGTAGCTGCATCAAATCATACATTTGGATGTGATTACCAAAGCGTTCACCGTCCACGTACAACACAGCACTCCATATAGTCCAAGTAGTAAGGGTTCCACCTTGCCAACCCTGATATCCCGGAGAAGCATGCTTGCAAACCTGTTCCTCATAATATATTCCTATATTTGAAATAAACTCCTGAATGGAGTCCGAACCAGTAACAACACTCAACGTTTTAAAAAAGGGTTCGGACAATTATCTCACGTTAACAAGCACAATGTCTATCTTCAAACTCGCTGTATCACACAAAGATTTTTTGGATGTGGTCCAAGAAACCTTCAACCCTCAAATGCGTGTCACTTCGATAGCCGCCTCGCTGTCTCACTATGCTCGAAAACAGCCTGCTTGACACGGTCTGGTGTATCATATCGTCACCCGACCTTTTAGCATTTGTCCTACTGCATGCTGATTGAACCGTTTACAGCTCAGGATTATTTTATGGATATGAGTTTGTTCATGTAAACACATTGCCAGGTTTGCTAGGAAAGTTGAAATTGGCGCTTATCAACAAATCCAGGAAAAATGCTCAACTAGAATTGTTGTTGGAAAACGCACATTTTATGGAGCCTTCCAATTCGTCGAGTCAATACCCGGTTTGCGTGGATAAATCCGAAGTGCCTATGGAAATACCAAAATAAACACTCGACAGATTTATACATTCCAGTAACCGATGGAAAAATAGTTATATCGCATGAATTCTTCGTCAAGAATGTTCGCATGCTTTTTGTTCATCATAGGAAATATGAACACCCTACATTTTCTCATTTAACTTGCGAAATTGCGTTCTTTATCCCACGAATATTTATTGTGTGGAGTATTTTTCTGCGACGGATGAACGCATGTAACTTCCTCTCGGCCGAACAATTCGCGAGAATTTCGACTTTGTGACGTTTTCGAGCAATCGAAAAAATCTTCCATCAGACTGGCCAATCGTTTGCTGGATGTTGGATTTTCGCTTTTCTCCTCGTCAAATTATTTCAGCATTTTTGGATGCCAGTTATGTCCCGGAATGGCGAGACATTCCAAGGATGCATTGGGGCGTTTTCCCCAGTATGACCTTGAAACATTCGAAAACTCGGCTGCCACACAACCTTGTGAAGTGAAAAAGTAATGTAGCATCTCATTTTTGACTGAATCTGTGAAGCGACCGAACTATCCCCTTCTCTGTTGCGTGCATCAATGATTCATGAAATACAATCGGTTTCCTTCTGTGTACGTTGTTCTTGGCAGCAAGTTTTACGTTGTTGCTGCTGTATAATTATTCGTTTTGTATCTTTTGTAGTTATCTGCAGTGATCACGCATAAACCGGCATGCTTGCCACGTGTGCGTTGAGAAATGTACATTATTTTCTTTGTACTGCTGGAAAAATTTCTTCCCGCATATCGGTCGACCTCAACTGAAACCACCGGTAGAGTTCCAACCGAACTGATTTTTAACCGGAAGTTACGTCCTCGTTTGAACTTACTTTTCTCAAATGCCCGTCCTATAATTGAAGAGAGACAGGGAAAAGCGAAAATATTGTGTGACCGGCGATCGTACGATGGCAAGCCGATTTTGAATGATCTAATCTGTGTAAAACTACCTCATGAAGGCTAATGGAACTCCGGACAAATTGGAGCTGAAAACAGCCAATCCACTGAAGTCGCCCAACAAGATGGACGGGTCACCACAGGAAACAAAAATCATTTTCGTCCTTGCCCCCTATCTACCACGTCACAACAATCAACCGCTGACTGTGAAATGAACCACAACTCTCATAGTGAAGAGAACCGGTTACCAGAACAACCGCAAGAAGAGTGTTGTCGTCGATCGTGCAGGACTCGCAAATCAGTGAAACGATTCCAAGCTGGTGAAAGCAAGCTAGATTATTGGGGGAAGGAGTGTTGCATCCGCACCTACCGTTGTCCGCACGTCACCTCTCTACCTGTGCACGCGTGTGTCTCTCTCACACCCCGACCCCCAACGATCCAATCATGTTACCCACACAATCGATTGGGTGAATGCTTATCTTATCTATGTCTCATCATTATTATGATGTCATTCACAGGCGTTCGATAGAGCTACGCGCTATTGCCGTCACAAGTTCTTATTCTACTCTGGACCGACTACGTGCCAGCGCTCGCAGTTTAACGCAACCAGTCTCCGACTTTATAAAGAGTGGACTCATCAAGTGTTACTGCGGGAAATTGGTCCTCCAGGTAAGTAAGATATCCGCCACTTCATAATGTGAAACGATCTCTAGGAAGCATGTGTTTATCCATGTTGCTCATCGGACTGTCTGGAGTTTCAAGGGACCACCACGTCTCAGTCACGAGAATGTATGGATATTTGATAATAAAAAGCCAAGGAATTCAAAAATGTGATTCCCGCCTGCCAATGGTCTTACGTGAATGAGCAATAAACCACTGGAATACTTTTCAATTAGCACAAAATCTGATGGGCCGAAGAACTTTATGAGAGATAGAAGAATGGGTTTAAAATATCATATGGGAAGACCTGGTCTAAGGAATGCACCAAACTTCCGCCTATAACCGGGTGGGCGTCTACGATACTCAGAATTAGGGGCTTTGAATAGCCCTAGAAATCGTACTTGAATTTAAACATCCCACGCAAGTAATAAGGCGAAGACCCGATACTGGTAGCAGTAAGCAATTGTTATTCATGAATTGAGACGCCGAATTTATGGATGTATTAAAGAACTCACAACCTGTCATCGGCTGATCTCATTGACACATGCAACATCATAAACCGTATGTTAATAGGTGGAATACGGAACAGAGGACTTGACGAATAGCGGAAGACACATTACTGAGACCGTTCGTCCAATCCTGATGTTGCATCTTTAAAGCGATATTTGGATTGGCCGTTTGTCAGATCTTCTGTTGTGTCGGGTTTTGGATTATCGGTGAATCGAGACTTCCACCACAACCTTCCCCTCTTCTGGAAGCCTCCGCATCCATATTTGCCGATCGTTCTGACCTTCTCGGGGCATCAAACCCTTGCAGTACAGGGTGTTCTGCTTCCTCCATGGCCACGTTTTCATTGCTCCGAAACTGGGTTTGTCAGTGTGTCTCCGATGAACCGAGGCCTCGTGCAGGTCAGTAATTTCCACCATAATGCTGCCTAGCTGGCGAGTGATCAATCATTTGGCAGGTTGCAAATCGTTTCCGCGAAAGTATATCACACATTAAAGTAATGCTCTCAGTCTCCTTGATTTGACTAGCACCGCTAAGCTCTCCTTCGTTATGCAATGGGCTGCGTTCCTGTAATGCAGCAGAAAGTTATCGAGAAACACATCCAGTTCAGCAAATGTTTTAGAATTAGTGGAACTCACGGCACTCTCGAACATTTTCACCAGATTTTCTGCGGCCACGTTTGAACATGGATGCCGAGGCACCGTTCGCAAGTGACGGCACTGATGTTGTCAAGCTACTGTTTCATTTAAGCGGAACAAAACTGTGACCCATTTCCCGTCTCCGGGCCCTGCGGAATGCCTTCACGACTGAAACATTTACGAAATGCTTGCATGGTAAATGTCGTGGAAGGTAAGGTGTACTAAATACTCCTGGCCACTTTGAGTATGCATCAATGCACTTCAGAATGTGATAGTTACCAATAAGTGGTCCACAATAGTCTGCGTGCACCCGTTGCCATGGTAGGCAGCTGTCCTGCCAAGGTGTCCAGTTTTTCGGCCTTGTCTTTATTTTGAGGATGCAGGAGTGGCAGCTTATTGCAACCCTCTTGATATCCGAGTTTATTTCCGGCCACCACCACATCTCTTGAGCCAGTGATTTCATTTCTCGGTCCTGGAGTAGTACTGAGTGTTTTTTCCTAATATTTGACGACCAACCCTTGGTCATCACAGCAATTACCATGTCATATTAGTTTTTAGTTTTCTTGATGAATTCCTCCCGGATTATTGGAATAGCTGGCGAGGCAAGCAAACAAGCTTCAGCAGCTGACAAACTGGAATACCGTGATAAAAAAATCCACCTGGGGAATCTGTTTACCAGGACGATGAACGATTTCATGGTAGTATGTTGCTGGAACTAGACTCCATCGCTGAACCATCGCCGCTGATGATTTTGCAATTGATTTGTGGGGGTCAAATATATACTGTAGAGCTTGGTGATTTGTAACAATTTTGAATCCAATACCGAACAAATATTTATGCAACCTCCCGACAGCCCAGTAGACTGCTAACGCCTCTTTTTGTGTTTGTGAACATTCTTGCTCAGCAATATTCAACAAACGCGATATGCAAATGATCGGATATCCCTTCTGTTCCAACAGAGGACCAATGCCAACACTGGATGCATCTGAGAGCAGCGTGGTAACTTTAGACATAGTAAATGGGGCTAACATCGGCCTTTTAATCACAACTTTTATTAGTTCTCGCAGAAGAATTTCGTCTTTTTGAGTCCAAGACCATGTTTCTGCTGACTGAACTGCAAATAGTGGTTGTGCTTTCGTCGAAAAGTTTGGGATAAAACGAGAATAATACTGCAAACATCCCATTATTGATCGCAGCTCATCTTGGTCTCTTGACGATGTAACGGTAACCAAAGCTTTGTACCGGTCAGGGTCGGGCCTGTGTCCTTTATCACATATGATAAAACCAAGAAAACTCAGCTTTCGCACTTAAAACACGCACTTCGAATGTTTTATGGCTATGCTCTCATCCCTGAGTCGTTCCAGAAGTGAAAGCAACCACTTATCATGGTCCTCTGCATTGTCGGCGTTTATGATTACATCATCTTGATAAGCGTGTATCCTAGTAAATTGGTAATTACTTCATCAATCGCAGCCCGGGAATATCCCAGCTGATACGTGTAATCCACACGGTAACAAATTGTACTGAAATACTCCCCGAGGGGTGTCAATCGTAGTGATCGCCTTAGAATCATACTCCAATGGAATTTGTGAGTATGGGTTTGTCAGGTCAATTTTAGAGAATACTTTGCTACCGTGCAGGGCTTTCATAAAATCTTCCGGCTCCTCAGTTGTTGCTGCGCACTTTTTCAGTCTTGGATTCAGCGTTAATCTTTAGTCACCATATATCCTAGGTGAATTGCCATCTTCTTTCGTAATCACAACCATTGGTGTTGTCCGTGCTGACGAACTAACCGGCGAGATTATGCCGTCTACTTTCAATCTATTGAGAGCATTATGCACATATTCTCTCGTTCCATACGGTATTATTCGGCGCTTTAGAAAAACCGGGTCTCCTTGCATCTCCAGTTTTGCTGGCTATTCTTTCATTCCTCCTGAAAGTTGTGAACACCGAACAATCAGGCTGTGTAACTGGGCTTGGTGCTCTTTACTTGGACCATTTTGTAATTCATATTTAAAGTAAAAGCACAGTTGAGTTGTTTTAAAGCCTTTAATCCCAGAACAGCTGGACTTCCTTCCGATACCAAGAAACGTAATGAAATTAGCTCATTATCATTAACAACAATAATTATATCAGCTTCACCTAACAGAGCTAACCGATGACCAGTAACTTAGCGTATTTCCATCGTTGTTGGACTCAGTTGAGCATCAGGGGCCATATGATTTAATAGTGGTTTGGATATAATGGATTCGCCACTCTCTGTATCCACAATGAATTCATACTCACAACCCGATTTGAACTTGAGGCATCTGTGAATGAATTGCACAGCCCTGGATTTTATTTGCAATGAACAAACAGTAGTGGACGGTTCTATAGTACTTGTCTTTTTAACTTCACTCAGGTGACATTTCTGACTCCTACATACCTTCTTAATATGACCCGATTTACGGCATAAATGACATATAGCATTACAAAATCGGCAAGATGATCGTGAGTGTAACTCACCGCACGAGAAACACTTGTTAAATTTCTTTGAACCGGGATTGATGATGGGCGCATGAGAAGGCCTGTTTGACTTTGAGTGACAATATGCGCTTTGATCTTCTGAAATAATATCACGTTCGAATCAGCTGTAGCGGCATTGACGTCATCCTCCTGCTCGTTCGGGCCTCTTGGAAACTCATGCCTTGTTTAACCAGCAATCTACGCTGAAGATCAGTGTCATTGAAGCCAGCAATCAATCGATCACGTAGATGCTTCTCCAGCTTGTCACCAAAGTTGCAACGAGCAGCAGGTTTTTGCAATTGTAGAATGAACTCACGGAAGTTCGTGCTTGTTGAACGCACAAATGAATTAAACTTTGCCCGTTCTGTGACATGGAAATTGAATGAAAGCACGTGCTTTAACAGCAGTTTCTTTAGTTCGTCGAACGGCAACGAGGCTGGGGCACTCGGATAAGCCAGATTCTTCAGTAACGAATACAATTCACGACCACCAGCGGTAACGAAGAAAGCTGATTGGTTTTCCTTCTTCACATCACAACGAATGCTGCACCACAGTTCAAATCTTCCCACGCATCCCTCGATTTCACTCGCACCGACATGAAGATTTAATTGTTCAATTGCAGGCAGTTCCATTCCGCGATGCCAATTTGCGATGCTCGAAATTGGCTACTTCGAATAGCCCCTGAAATCGTACTTGAATTTAAACATCCCACGCAAGTAATAAGGCGAAGACCCGATACTGGTAGCAGTAAGCAATTGTTATTCATGAATTGAGACGCCGAATTTATGGATGTATTAAAGAACTCACAACCTGTCATCGGCTGATCTCATTGACACATGCAACATCATAAACCGTATGTTAATAGGTGGAATACGGAACAGAGGACTTGACGAATAGCGGAAGACACATTACTGAGACCGTTCGTCCAATCCTGATGTTGCATCTTTAAAGCGATATTTGGATTGGCCGTTTGTCAGATCTTCTGTTGTGTCGGGTTTTGGATTATCGGTGAATCGATATTTCCACCACTGTATCGTATAGTTTAGACTCCACGATAGAAACTGCTGAAAGATCGTCATTATGATCAGGTGAATATGTGGGGCATGGGGAGGGGGCCAGGTGGCGGTGGGTGAAATATCGACGGGTGCACTAAAGGTACGGTTTTGATGAACAGTCGCGGTGGCAACCTAATCAGGTGTTGACGTATATGCCGGGGTATACATATTAGGAATTTAGTACCTAGTAACGATCGCACTTTGGGTGAGGGTATAAGTGGCCACGGAGGTATTTGGTAAAGGATGAAAGTTGCGAAACCTAGTGTAATTTTGGGTTGGCTTGAAGGCAGCAAGTCGAATTTTGCGGTTTCATCGGCAAAGCTGTGCTTCTTAGAATGCCGTTTTTGGGAACATTTGGGGAAATAACGGAGTCTAGTCCATAAGATCGTCAATTTCTCCGGAAAAATTGGTACTCGCCTATCTTCCACCATCTTCCCAAAAGTTTCCACATATTTTTCCGATGCCATCCATANCATATCAACTAATGGCGAAATTATTCGACTATTCATTTTCTCTATTCTGAAAAATCCTTTTTCTGGCATGACCCTGAGCATAAGGCCTAGGTTAGCCTTGTGAAGCAACAATTGAAGTAACAACCCAACATTTTTATCGAATATTGAAAACCTTGAGAACTATTGTTTCAGAAGCAAGTGAGCCATCTGCCACTTCATAAACTAGAGTTTTCCTTTATTATTTTGTCCGTTTTATTACTCTATTTCCATAATTGGTGTCTTGTACACTTAACAATTATGTGTACGTTATGTAGTTCACGTTAAAATGTGTGTACTGATCACGCTCATCTGAGCGTGTTTCCCACGAATGGGTTGAGAAATATACCATTAGTATTATTATTGTTTGTATTCTTCAAGTCTACCATGCAGATAAGCTTGTGTCAGCTGACCACCCTCAGGTGATCCCTGAGGGCTGGACAGCAAAATTCGACCGTTCGACCTTCCAAAATGCTCTTCGTAATTTCAACAAGGGTGCGCTACTGTTGATTGAAGAATCCGCGATCACTGGCAGCCAACATTTCACTCTTGGTGAAATGAACCACTGATGGATCCTTTGTGAGTCATTTCTGCGAGAGTTCCCCAAGAGTCAGTGCTAGGTCCTTTGTTATTCCTCA